>JACMIG010000876.1:0-25368 GCA_014805385.1 Levipalatum texanum
CCTGACACTCCCCCGATCACCGTAATCATAATATAAAAGCACGAAAACCGTCCCTGACACTCCCCCGATCACCGTAATCATAATATAAAAGCACGAAAACGTTGGCGTAATTGGTAATACAAAGCTTGGGCGCGGAGACCATAATATTAACAGAGAGCGTGACATACACCAAAAATATCTCCATAGGGGGGTACTGTATCTCGGAGGTGTCTGGAGCTTTTACGCTGAAATTTTTTCTGTGGGCTTAGGGGACCATGTCGCTTCTATGACTCATGTTTCAGCCCGTTTGCACTAAGCAATAAAAAGATAGAAATTCCTGAATATAATACTCTAGGTCACCAGGCCAAATAAACGGAGTCGAAACCTAAATGGCCCAGTCCCTAGGCCCGCTGCGCGGGCCGTCGGGACTGGGCCCAATGATTGGACAATCATCATAGGATGATTCCTCGTGTCCCACGGCGCGCTGGAGAGGCTTTCTCCGGTGGCGTCCGTGTGGTTGGTGCTCGTCTTCCTGGTAACTAGCAATGAGCGCGACTTCGTGCGATGTTTGATGTTAGGAAGCGGGGTCCTGTAGACGTGACGATCAGGGATCTGAAATTCATGCAAAACCTAATAGAAGCGAAGTTCTGAGGAAGATGTGAAGTCGTTCCATAGAGAAGAGTTAAGCTGACTCTTCCTTCGCGTCTACAAGTACCGTGCATCGGCTCGAGTCTCACAGGATGCAGCGAGGGCAAGCTTGCAAAGACACGTGCACGTTAGAATACTTGGTTGCTGATTTTCTGTTTGGTGTTTGCCTCATATTCAGCGAACAGGGTGTAGTTATTCGTAGAATGGTATGAGAGTGTGAACTTTGGTCGTGAATAAAGTTAGTACATTCCTCACGGCCGTAAGGTTGCTTCGTTCGGGAGGGTCTCCCAGGTGATCAAGCCTGTGAGACGATCGAATGTTCCCGATTCGTACTAACTTTGTAGCGTTCGTGCATGTGTTCTAGATCCGATTGGCTCTTAAGTGTTTCAAATGGTTGTTAACGGGAAATCCGGGCGTCATAAATGGCGCCCGGCTCCTCACGCTAACGGATGAATTTGCGAACGGGTAATCGGGGCTTCACCCTCGGGTGAGCTTCTTGGGAAAGCGATAGCCCAGCACCTCACGCTCACGATGCGATTTAGAAAGATGAGCCGAATCGTGTATCTATGCCTACATGATCAACGCAGGGATGGAGGTGAAGCTGTGTTCAACGAGAAAACTATATCCTATGATGGAGTCGTTAGTCGATGTGTGCGCCAAAGGGAGAGTTCAACTCGTTCCCGTGCCCTATTCTTTCAGGGTGGCGGCTGTTGTGGCCCCTTTTGGGCTTACAACTCTTTCGACTGTCAGATGAACGACTAGGGTGAGAGTTGCTCTCATCATAGTGTATGGTTTGGCAAAGTTCAACTCTTGATTTCAACGAGATGTGATCGTCCTTCCTATCTTCCTTAGCTCCCAGCAGTCGCATTCAGGGCCATCGTGATGGTCCGCGATTGTGGAGTGAAGAGAAGAAACGACCAATGGCTGAGTTCGGGGCCACATTGTAAATGTGTGCCGCCGAGCCAGTGGGCGTGTGAGGAGGAGTATCGAAGTTGACAAGTTTCCTTTCGGGACGAAGTCGATAGAGCAAGTGGGCCTTGGAAGGCCAACGTCGAGATAATCATTTCTAGACGACTGGGTAGCTACTCCCGTCGGTTCGAGGATGGACTGAGATTATTCGTCGTATTTTCTTTGTAGATGATCTACGTTACTCAGGGGACAACGTCACTGGGACAGTCAACATTTCTGGATGGATATTTCCATGATCTCGGGATGGGTAACGATGGTGGTGGGGGACGGAGTGTCACAACACCACTGTTTGGGTCCTAACGTCTACGAGGTGAGTTTCGCAAATGAGGCGAACTCGAATCTTCTTCAGTGCCTCCCAGAGCGCTCTCATGACTTAAAAGTCACTGATCGTGAGCCGGAGTCCGTCCCGTTCCTCCAAGATGAGGCGGGAAGGAGCTACTCGAACGATATGAAGCGGCTCGGAGGTAAGATTTCTGATACTCGAAAAAGTGTAGGACTGAGATGACAAGTATTCATCGTTCCGAAACAACGAGAGTGGAAACTCCTGACGATTAGTCGTAGCCAATGACGACTATTGGAGAAGACTCGCAAGTTCGTATTCATCCATTCCTTTTCCTCTTCAAGGCAATGGAGCTTCGAGGATCTGCCAGTTCGGTTCAGGAGCGGTCTTCCACTTCCCAGGCCCTGATGTTCCATTTCTGGGCGGGCTAACCTTTATGCGGCAGGTTCGCGGAATTGGTGTTACTCAAGATGATCTCATAGGGTGGTAGTTCACATCGACGTATTGTACGTCCGATCTGTCCACTTCCGCAGGCCTCTCCTCGTTGCAATTGCCGGTCCTAAGACTGGGCTTGAGCAAGCTATGAACTAGCGACAGAGGGTTGTGGCGGGATTCTTCGGATCCCTGAGCCTTTGCGGGTTGCTTGACAATTCAGAGGACATCTTCGAGGCGGAACTAATATCTAGGAGACCAAGAGGATGGATGATCAGTCTTTGTCGTTCCCTATCCTGGCCAGTGCGCGCGGACTCTAACGAGTTCAAGCAAAGGACCAGTGGAGGGACCGTCAGGTGGGCTTGAAAGCCTTTAGTGGATTGAAGTGAAACATCGCGAATCTTGGCTGGGGACAACGTCGTTCCGAGAGGAAAACTGAGATATCTCTGCAGTTTGTCAAGCTGTGATCAATGCACGCTTGTTCCTCATGGATCTTGGGTGTTCGTCGTGTACTTGGCCATGGTTGGTGAAATCGATCGGCCAGTGCGCAGTACGGTTAACCACGACGTTGTTCCTTCATCAAGAGAGCGAAGCATGATCGACGAGCAAAGAGGATGGAACCTAGCGTCCAACTGGACTTTTCGACGATGAGTACTAGGGTTCCTTCTATTTCCGCTATTTCCGTCAGATCACGTTGCTCGGGTGTTCTGATGACTAGCACAGTCTTAGGCATCTCCTTGAGTGGAGCGGCTTTTACCGTAAGTGACATAAGAGGATCAACTGGGTGAATTCTGTCAAGCGATTGCATGACGGGGAAGAAATGAGCTAATGAGGCTTTTTTTTCCATTCTTCCTGGAATCACCCGTCCACGTAGTGGAGTGTTCCTTCTGGTGGTGGAGGGGTGGATGGAGGCGTCAGGAACTCGAAGGTCCGTTTGACGGAGGGAGTCGACTGAGAGACACTGATGATCCATCTCTCAGCGATTGTGTCTTCCGACCGGCGATAGGATCAACCCTCGAGCTTTTCTGAGCCATTCTGGCAGAAAGCATAGCCGGTTTGAGCTGGTGGTTCCGAGCAAGCGATAGATTGCGCGAGCGTGCCATTTCGGCGTGGACACTGTCTCTCCGGCTATTGACAAATTCGCCAGCTCTGTTGGTCTCTTCGCACTATCGTATGAACTTCCGCTGATATAAAATCATGGGCGGGTATTCGTCGTAGTGGAGGACGCTTACGTCACCTCGACCAATCATCGTCTTCTCTCCATGTGGTGAGAAGTGTCAGGCACGGCTGTAGGAGAACTGGCTCCTGTTCCGTTTCGGTTAGCCATTCTAAGGTCTTATGTCTATAGTCATCTATTCAACGGCGGATTCGAGGATAATCCGACGTCAAAACGTAGGATGTGTCTCAGTGGTCAACGAGTGTTTTCCTTCCTACAGGTGCGCGTCGTCAGATTTCCGGGGTTGAAGATCGGGCGGAGTCTGATGTTTTCCCGGTGATCTTCGTCGGAGCGTCCGATTCTACGACGTCAGTAGGAGGTGCGACAAGTGAGGACAATTCCCTACGATCTATGTGTTTCGGTGCTCTGCTAGATAGCACCAGGGCTCTCGAAAGTGACCTATCGATGATGTTGTCTTTGGGTCAGGAAGAGGATATTCGCAATCTTCAGCTTCGAGTGTCCGTCGGAGGTTCCATTTCGGATGCCTTCGGTAGAGCGACAGAGAAGCGTGCGGACGAGTGCTACTGGGCGGAAAGGGACACTACTACGACTAGTCATCATTTCTGTTGATGATAAAGTGAGTTGTTGTTCCTTGCCAGTATGTTATGCGGACTTCCTTGTGTGTACTCAGTAATTTGCAGATTGCTCTCAACACAACGGCTTCAAGCGTCCTGCGGGACTGGAACGAGCAAATCGAGTGTCACGGAAATCAATTGGTCTCGCGAAAAATCGGAGGATGCGGTAGCATCCTACGATTTTTCCGGGAGACTTTGACTCTCGATATTCGCTCAAAGACTAGAGACGACACGGGAATCGTTTCCTACGATTTCCGGGAGGTCTTAGCTTCGGTTATCATTACTTGTTCTGTTCCCTTTTGTTATCTGAGTATCCTGAGTTGTTTTCCCGAAGACAATCATCATCATTGTTGATATTGATTTTGTACACCTTGGTCGGTTGGACCAGTATCACCGAGGTAGGGTCTGGACTTTTTCCTCGTCATCAGATGTACTCGCCCTACCTTCACAATTCTCCTCTCTCCGTGCACGGAGAGGTGGGACGTGGGTAGGGTTTCCATGGCCGATGGAGGTGTCTACCAGACTCCAAAAATAAACCTCTGTGATTTCCTTCGTCTCTCATCCCCAGAAGTTCTCAGTCTGCGATCAATTACAGCGTGGAGGTTTTAGAGAAAATTTTGCGAGTCTTGGTTGCGCTGAGGCGCGAAGTGCGAAAGTTCAAGAAAGTAAAAGAGGATCTCCGTGCTGTTTTGTGACGCGAAATGAGAAGATCTGACAATTAGATTGCCTACTCAAGCTGTGCAAAGCTCGAGTTGTTGCCTTGTGGGCAATATCCCAAATGGGCTTCCTTAGCGGTTGACCAAGGGGTGGGTGACTTTCGCACGTCGCGTGGAATTGCGACGGGCGGAAGTGTGGGTCCCCGAACAAAAGTGAAATACCTGCCGACACCTTGACTAGAAGGCGCGCAACTCTTCAAGACTGTGCTAAGGTCTCTGGAGTGTTTAGCGTCGTCTAGACAAGTGCGGTCTGACCCAAAATCAAAATGGTTTCGAAATAGCGCTCCCTTTATGCTCCGTCCGTGTCTCAGACGCTCCCTGAACGACTACCGTGGTCGCCTGATACACACTCGGCCCAAAGCGGAGTGCTGGCAGACGACGACGCCAGCCGCTCGCGTTGAGAACAGCGGATGCGGATGGTGGGGCAAACCGAATTTGTTATAGATTCGTGGGGTTGGGGGATATTTCTAGAGAGGAATAATTACCGGAAAGGGTGCTAGTCCCCGAAGTGGGAGGATCTAGATTCCTATCACTACAACGGGTGTGGACGGGTGGGGTTGGTTCCAGGGTCAT
Source organism: Levipalatum texanum (assembly GCA_014805385.1). Taxonomy (NCBI): domain Eukaryota; kingdom Metazoa; phylum Nematoda; class Chromadorea; order Rhabditida; family Diplogasteridae; genus Levipalatum; species Levipalatum texanum. Next base: position 5,389 of record JACMIG010000876.1, read on the forward strand.
GACTCCCAGGGTGATCTTTGGTCTTTCTTTCCCTTCCGTCTCTACTCCCGTGGACTGTGTCCTCTCCGGTGTGTCTCTCTTTCTTTTGTTTTCGCACCAAACCGAAAGATCGGTCTCTCTTGTCTGACGTAAATAAACGTGTGGGAAGGGGTTTGGGGTTCAAGGGTTCTAGAGGGGAAACCATATCGCTCAGTGTCCAGGGTCCTGATGGGTTTTGTGAAGGGGTTCATCACCACCTCCCTCCACCAGGGTGGAATGTAAACACTTTTCTCTGTGGGTCCCCCTAATTCGCCTTGGATCCCTCATTAGCCTCTAGAGGCCTCCCTTCTTTCACGTGCTCCCCTGGCCATAGCCAAGTGGCCTGGGAAGCGATTATCCCCTGGCACTTTCTCAGGGTGGGACTCAATAGGTGCCGCTCGCACCATTCAGTCCCCCCCTCCATTCCTAATCCGACCACCGGATCACCTCCCGCTGGCTGTGCCAATCGCACTGGGCCATTAGGGGTGCCAGATTCTCATCGCTGAGTGAGTGATGAGGCGGAGTGGATGGGTGCCTGGATCAGACAATAGGTGCGAATGTGGACCAGTGGACCGTTTTTTAAAGGTCACTGGTCGTGGGGTGGTGCGGTGTTTAAACCGCATGCAAGCACAAATAAACACAAAATATACACAATACGATTCGGACAACGCTAAATCGCGCTGAACGAAAAGGAGTTCGCCCTGCTCGGGGCGATGGTGTGGGTTTCCCAAGTCTACCACGACGCGGTGTTTTAACCTATGCGCGGGACCAAAACCCAGATGTCTCTGCGCGTCATAAGCCAGGTCGACTACGTCAGCGATGAGAGTGTACGGTCTCTCACCCAAGGGTGAGCTTTAGGAAAGTGAGGTACCGTATCTCATTTCACCACGACGAGGCCTTCCTAACGCGCTGAGACACCTCATTTCCGGTGCTCAAACCGGTGCTGTCTCTCATTAAGTTAGTTCTACGAGGGAAAAGACACTATCCATTTGGGCGGAAACTCCCCGAAGATCTACGGATACCCTCGGGGCTTTTGGGATAACATCCCGAGTCCATGCTCGAACTGTGGGGTCATCCTAATTTGGACCCTTAATTTAAATAAATGTATCGAAACCCAAATCTTCGGTTACTGATCTTAATAACCCGAACATCGCCAGGACCGCCGGACGGATGCAGAGCCGTCCGGGAGTGCTCTTTGGGTGTCGCCTGGCGACTTTGCGTAACCTCAACCAAAGAAAGCTGAATATTACAGTTCAGCCGGACTTCCCATGGCAAGTTGTTTTGCCGGCCATCCTTGCCAACGATCAAAATCGCTTTTCTGAGGGTCCCGATTCAGTGACCTCTCAGGGCCTTGGCAATGGTATCTTTGGTGAGCGCGCGCGACAGGACAGCGACCTTTCTGTATAAGGCCCCGTCCCGCTTCCCTTTTCGCGCGAGGCATCTCAAATAGCGCGGTGACTATTAGAGATTGAGGATAGTGCTATCGAACATTTAACGGAATGAAAGACGGGCCGAGATAAAACGTGTGACAATTTCTCGCTCTGGCCTAGAGCGGGTTAGCAGGCGTAGAAAAGCACTCGGGTGAGGATGTGCATTCTTTTGCCATGCCAACCACTGACTGTATACAATCAATTCGACCATAGTCGCTCTTTGGATCGCGGGCGCACAAAACGCTCTGAACGCTAGCCCGCGGCCCGGCAAAGGGAAAGCATTCCCCCCGGCGCTCACGTTGCTTAGACGCGGGCAGCCGCCTACAGTCTCATGATTTGTACAATCAGCAAAAGGGGGTGAAAACAAGTCAGGTCTTATTCGCGCAATAAGTGGTCTAACAAGTCATTGAATAGGCTGTTTCGCGCTTGGCATATTGCACTATGCATGGCGCTTGAAGCATGACGCCACTGTCGTCACTTCGAAAAGTGCTAGTTTGCGTTTTAGCTTACTCACTGCGCGTTGGGTGTAGCGGTATGGGGTGCGCGTGAAATAACTACCTATCAATTAACCACCGATCAAGATCGGGGTCATTCTACCCTGTCAACAGGTTGACCGATTCGAAACGAAATCTATTAGGGGGTTCGTTTGGACCGGGCTCTCATGAAATGATAGCACTCAGGACAAATCGAATCTTCCAACAGAAGTCATATCGACCCGGAAGACCTTCACGTAAGTATGGCGCCCCGGATTCAGAGTAGCGTCATCGAAGATGACGGCTACTCCTACCGGGACCGCTAGTGCGGTACAGGTCACGCCACCTTAACACTCTACGACTATCCTAGGTCTAGGCTGGCTACCCCTTCCCTAAGATGTGAGAATGTGGACCTGGATTTACTGAGGGCGGATCCCGTGGTTCCCTCTACCGCGGCGCGGAGAGAGCGAGGGCACACCAGTTCCCCGAGCGAGCAGAGGCCGAACTAAGGGGGGAGGCCCTTCTCCCCGAAGGGGAGGAGGCCCCGCCCCTTTGGGCGCCAAAGCGGGCGTCAGGTGGGCAGTCCCAAGCTGTCTCACTACGATACAAAAGTCGGGGGCAGCTATGAAGCTTGATTCTGGTTCAGTATTGCACGCTCTCTCCAATGCGCTATGTCTCGCCAAGAATTTCCATACCACCGCAGGTGACCTTCCCTTGTAAGTGAGAGAATTCACAGCCAAGGAAAAGGGTGATGGCTAGAAAATACAACTACTCCGGCTTCTTCACCAGCGACTTTGTAGCCAAGAACACTTGTTTTCTGCGTATCCAAGACATGGACCCCGACGAGTTCGCCAAGTTTGAATAGCTCGTAGCTTGCATGATGTGATGTACCGTTCGTTTACCAGCAAGGAGAGTTACATTTTCAAATCTTTATTCACGGTAAATTGAACTTCAGTCATGCCAGGGATAAGGAACAATAAAGCAATTAGGACAATCGTGATTGAATGTGAGCAGATCTATTTTTTTCCGTAGTAGGATCCGTAGTTGTATCCATAAGAGGCGTATGGGTAGGAGTAGTAGGGCTGCTGGTAAGTGTAGTAGTAAGGCTGCTGGTATCCGTAGTAGTACTGCTGGCCTGTACAAAATTCGTTGACCATAGGTGAGGGGCGTATTTTACAGTATTTCCGCAAACTGCATACCATATCCATTGTTGTCGTACTGAGGCATGGCGTAGCTGTTGTAGCCGTTGCCTCCTCGATTTCCTAGATGATCCAATATAGTTTATTCCCGATACCCAAGTCATACCTGCCATGACCGCCATAGTACCCGTAGGACCGTTTTGAGGGGCAGTCGCCGGAGCCGTAGCCCGCATACCGTATCCATTGTTGTCGTTCTGGGGCATGGCGTAGCCGTCACCTCCAAGATTTCCTAGATGTCAAAGTATACTTTAGTTGCGAAATCCAAGTCACACCTGTCATAGCCGGCACTGTACCCGGAGGATTGGTTAGAGGGGTAGCAACCGTAGCCTCAGCAGCCGGATGAGGAGGAGTACTCCTGGTAGCCGCTTCGGAAGCGAGGCAAGCCAGAACGAGAAGGGAGGCAGGGATGAATCGCATGCTGATGGAAGTTAGAAGGATCTGAGGGTGGCTGATGCCGAGTTGAAGATCCTACAGTCTTTTATATCCGTCTCCATATCTCGATGACCTCATCTTCCGCGGAGTTTGAGGAACAATGTCTGATGAGGAGCTTCCCAGGAGACACGAAAGCGCACCGTTTCGGCACAGGTCACTAAGGTCAAGCTTTTGGTGTTACGACTTGTCGTCCATTGGCTCTCGGGTGCGCATCCATTGGCTTTTCAGTGTTGTCCGACTCCAAAGTTGCACAACTTTCTCTCAACCAGCCGAGTTCAGGTAGCAGTTGGAACGATAGTTCAGCGAGAAGCAGGAAGGATCTTCTGCCGTTAATTTCTGTGCACGATATTCCGCTGTTCGTCAAGTATCTCAAGCGAAAGCCGGTTAGATTGGTTCTTCGAACTGGGAAGATGATCCAACGCTACTTCAAGCTTCACGGGGCATCCATATTGTGGGCGAACAGCTTCGGCCTTGGGTTCAGATGATTCCGTGTTTTGGGTTGTTTGATTTCTGTCTACAATTATGATTTTTGATCTTGCTATTAGGCAACCGTGAGGAACGAAGAGGTTTGATGATACGCTGTAGAATACGTCGAATTCACCACTCCATGACCTCCCTTCATAGCCCAGTGGTCTATCGTACGATCATTTCTGATGGTGGCGGAGAGAAAGAGAACAAACGCCGGGTTGAGTTCAACGGTATGTGAATCGTGCACTCCCTCGTGTTGGTGGAGCGCTGTTCAGCTCATCTTTTTACGGAGGTAGAAAAGTAGGCATGCGGACGTTCTCTATGCACTTATAGAGAACATACCTGAAATATAGTGCCCTGCAGCTCCACTTCTTTTTCCTTACAAACGGGATAGTGGAGAGGGCAAGGCGATAAAGATTAGGGTACTTTCATTTGCGTGTATTGTGAACTCGTGTGCCGCGATTAATAGACGCGTTCGCCACTATTGCTCTCTCTCTCTATTCACTGTAGTAATATGATGTATGATTTACTCATATTAATATGATGTATGATTTACTCATCCGAGGATTCCATACTGGCGAGTTCAAGCAGTACTTTAAAAACGAAAGCTGAAAAGGTTATGGGCCAAAACCTTTCCCTCTGACCTAAGTGGTGTGAAAACGCAGTGCATGGTCCATTTGAATAGAGGAATTTTGGTGTTGGCATAATTCATCCGAAGATGAAGATATGTAGAATATATGATGAGTCATCCGTTTGCGTATTTGCACATTGTGGAATCAGCTCTATGAGACCAGCATTGAAGCCTGCTCGTGGTTAACAACAAAGATAAACTTTTCTTGCAATTTTTCATCGGCCAAGTACATTTTATCATGTTGTCAACAAGGAACATTAAAGCAACTTGTGAAAAATTAGATAGAATCTATTTCTTTCCGTAATACTGGTACCCGCCGCAGCAGTCTCCATAAGATCCATAGTTGTATCCGTACGAGGCGTACGGGTTGTACTGGTAGCCTGGCTGTCCTGCGAAAATCGGTGATCAACCGGACGTCTCGTATGGATACAGCTACGGATCCTATCCTACGATAGCATCCGTAGATGCATCCATACGGTTCGAAGAGGTTTCATTACAACTCCTGGTGATATAAAAATGCCCTGAAGTTCTCACCGTAACCGTAGTTGTAGTAGGGAGTGGCGTAGCTGTTGTAGCCGTAGTATCCTAGATGTCCTGCCATGGTCACTGCAGAGATGCAGGCAAGAAGGAGAAGAGAAGCGGAGAAGAAGCGCATGCCGATGGAAATAGGGAAGCTAAACTGAAGCTATTTGAGATCGAGTCGAAGATCTCCCAGACTTTATACCTTTGTGGCCGGGAGCTTCCGACTCCTACATACAAAATAGGCATGCCCGCATGCGATAACACCACTGAACATGGGGAAATCAGAATGTATTTGAGTTATCTCGTTCAGAGCATGTTAATACCCAGCTCAAAACTCCGGAACATTCTAGCAAAATCAGAACAATGGATCGAGAGCTTCCCATCACGTCTGTTTATGAAAATATGTCTGTTGTTCGCCGCTTCTGCGGCGGCTACACTAGTGCGCCGCTTCTGCGGCGGCTACACTAGTGGCCACCAGCAGCAGTACAACTCCTACTCCTCCTCTGGCACCTACCGAGGCTACGACGGCTTCCCTTCGAACCAGTCAGTTCGCGAAATTACTGTAAAATACTCTATTGTGAAAACCATTCGCATGTTCAACGAATTTTTTACAGAGCGGCAGTACTAGTACCAGCAGCCCTACTACGGATACCAGCAGCCCTATTACTACGGTAGAGCATTTAAATATAATGTAGTGCGCTCTTGTAATTTCCACCGTTTCTTTGGTCTACGAAACTTCTATAGGGCAGCAGTACTACTACGGATACCAGCAGCCCTACTACTACAACCCGTACGCCTCGTATGGATACAACTACGGATCCTACGGAGGCTGCTGTGGATCCTACTACGGAAAGAAATAGTTCCGCTCACATTCATTCACGATTTGCCCAGTTGCTTTTTGTTCCTTGTCCCTGACATTATGAGAAAAATCAGCCTTTGCCAAGTATATTGTAGTGCATTGGACCTCCCTACAAATTGACTTGCGACTAAACACTGAAATGAATGCATCTGTGATTTCACCTTCCATATTTCATGTATAATTCAAATAAGATCATCTTCAGATGCATATTTTTATTTTTATTATTATTATTATCTACTCTGATAACTCTGATACAAGTCACCTGCTCTTATAAATGTGATTTCGTGTTGCACTGGGATAAAGTCTGCAACTTGAATGATGACTGTCTATCACTTCGTTTTGGACGTTGGTATTCTTCTTCGTACACTTGCCATCCGCTGCGCCGCCAACTCGTACGTTAGATAATTTTACATTTCCACTGCTCTCCATCTGTGCCCTGCCCTCTTTATAACAGAAAGTCGGAGAATGAAAAAAACATATTTTCATGAATAGACGTCATAGGAAGCTCCTCGACACATTGTTCTGAATTTGCTCGAATGTTCCGGAGTTTTGAGCTGTGTATTAGCATGCGCTGAACGAGATAAATCAAATACATTCTGATGTCCCCATGTTCAGCGGTGTTATCGCATGCGGGGATGCCTATTTTTATCTCGAATGAAAGATCGCCTAGACCTTCGTCGATCTTTCGATCAGCAATCACCTTCTGTCTAGGTCACCGATGATTTTTCAGATTTTTTTCACAATCAGACATCAGTGACTAACTTTCCATGCTGCAGCCTCACGTTGAAGTTTGTTGACCGAGTAAACCGCTTGAGTAACATCCATAAAAATTATCACCAAGGAAATTTACTCTTTCATATCTTTATTCACGGTCATTTGCGCTTTAATAATGTCAGGGACAAGGAACAATAAAGCAACAACGCAAATCGTGACTATGAGCGGATCTATTTCTTTCCGTAGTAGGATCCACAGCAGCCTCCGTAGGATCCGTAGTTGTATCCATACGAGGCGTACGGGTTGTAGTAGTAGGGCTGCTGGTATCCGTAGTAGTACTGCTGCCCTGTAGAAGTTTCGTAGACCAAAGAAATGGTGGAAATTACAAGAGCGCACTACATTATATTTCAATGTTCTACCGTAGTAATAGGGCTGCTGGTATCCGTAGTAGGGCTGCTGGTAATAGTACTGCCGCTCTGTAAAAAATGCGTTGAACATGCGAATGGTTTTCACAATAGTAGTTTACAGTAATTTCGCGAACTGACTGGTTCGAGGGGAAGCCGTCGTAGCCTCAGTAGGTGCCAGAGGAGGAGTAGAGCTGGTTGTACCACTGCTTGTGGCCACTAGTGTAGCCGCCGCAGAAGCGACGCAAGCCATGAGGAGGACGGTTGTGATGAAGTGCATGCTGAAGGAAGTTAGAAGATGCTGAGAGTGGCTGATGTTGAGTTGAAGATCCCACAGTCTTTTATACCCGTCTCCATATCTTGCTGACCTCAACTTCCCCGGGAGTTTGAGGAACAATGTCTGATGAGGAGCTTTCCAGGAAACACGAAAGCGCACTGTTTCAGCACAAATCGCTAAAGTCAAGCTGTTGGGGATACGGCTCATCGTCCAGTAGCTGATCGCACAGTTCGTTGGCTATCGGGTGTGTGTGTATCCGTTGTCTTTTCGGAGTTGTCCGACTCTAAAGTTGCACAACTTTCTCTGAGCCAGCCGAGTTCACGTAGCAGTTGGAACAATAGTTCAGCGAGGAGCAGGAAGTATCTTCTGCCGTTAACTTCTGTGCAGTTCATTTCACTGTTCGTCAAGTATCTCAAGCGAACGGAGTTTCGATTGGTTCTTCGAACTGGAAGGTGATTCGACGGTTCGACTACATCGTAGCATCGGTCAAACTCGACCTTGCTGGTCTCCATTGATGTCCTGGAATCATTCTATAGTAAATAGTCGTAACGTCGCCATTTAGACAACAGAATGTTCTCATTTCGCCTTTCTTCCCCAAGGGAGTAAAGAGAAAGAAAACAAAAACTGGTTGTGTCCAAGTGTACTCTCGCAGGCGGAGCGTTAATTAAACCACGTGCGTACTGCGTAACGGGACACTACTGATGGGTGTGCAGAAACGGTGTGAGTTTGTGCATACAGAGCGATGGTTCCTCTTCCGACTTCGTTCCTCAAACTCTCACAGACCCGATTTTCAAACGGGCAGACTCCTTGTATCCAGCTACTTGACGAACACTGGTTAACACCTACCGTCTGAACTTAACGATCTGTGTTGAAACGGTGCGCATTCGTGTCTCCTGACAAGCTATTCAGCAGAAATTGTTCCTCAAACTCTCGCGGAACCTCATAGGACAACCAAGAAATGAACATGGGTATAAAAGCACAGAAGATCACCGACTCGACATCTTTCACCTTCTGTTTAACTTCCTTTAAGCCTGCGATGGGTAATATTCAAGCTTCAGTCACCCAGGAAATAGTATGGCGCAAAAATATTTGAATTCTCTCAATAGACGGCATTACCTGTCGGGGAAACCTTCCCTCTGCTTGCGACGTGTTCGTGTGGTGATAGGTATTACACTTGTGGGTCTGGGGATATCACAAGATGGTTGATTTATCTCGTTCAGGGCATCCTAATACCATGTGCATAACTCTTGAAAATTCAAGGAACATCAGAACAGAAAATAGAGGGGAAAGCTATTTGTGAGACATCTGCTATTATTTCTTCTCCAACTTTCAGGGGGGGAGTAGTGGGGAACTGGTTCCGCAGCGAATGGCGGGTATCTGACGAAGGATGCCCATGTATGAAAGGATGTGATAGGCTGTCATATCTCATTGTCAGGCAGTGTATTCTCCCAGTGCGGCGCTAAAGCAACTTCGAAAATGCGTCCATTCGTCTGGTCTGAGCAGCTGCATTTATTTCAGTATTTCATCACAAGTCAATTTTCCATAATGTCCAACGCTGCACAACATGCTGGACAAAGTCTGCGCTTCATCCCGCATCAGCGATGACTATCCTTTCCCATATAGTCCATCTTGGACACACCTGTCTCCTCTAATCATGTCCGGTACTTGTAATGACCGGACAAGACTACGGAGAACTATTACAAGTCCGATAAACAACGCTCGGCACACGGACAGCATGTGTCGGGTGGTGCCACAAGTGCAAGTCTGCACAATGTTTTGCAGGTGTTAGATGGGTATTCGGGATCTCTGGTTGGGTTTGGGCATCGGCCCTATGACGATTTCGTAGACGGTAAAGGCCAGGCCGTCCTGGTGTTCCGAGGAATAGATAAGGAAGTATGCATCCTTCCACGTGATTGTTTCCTTTGTCTTATTATTCCCATATCTCGTCCCATCGTGGATCTTGTAGTGCACTATCATTTTCTGCTCTTGGAATGCGCAGACTACGATCATCACTTTAATAAAACAAAACATCCACCATCTTCTCACCACGCGATCTCTAACTCGGCCACCCCTTATCTTTCTACTCGGGGGTACAAAAGAGACAAGACGTCACATTCCTTAACTCCGATCCCAGGTGTCACGATGGCCCCCACCGAAGCGAAGGCAGCGGCAGAGCTCCGAGGCCTCGTTTCCCACCTACTCACGCCCTACTACGACACCCCCTTCAACTTTGTCCGATGGATCCAGGGATATCCAGGAGTGCCCATCAAGGAAGTTGCCAAGAAGCTCACCACGCACCTCCAGTTCAGGTACGCACACACTATTTGCTTGGAGAGAATAATGTAGAAACAACTCACGGAGTCCTTGGAGAGAAATATCTAGAAATAACTCACGGAGTACTCACGGGTCTGCTTCCTTGCAAGATTCATCTCTTCAGGAAGTGCACATGGGAGCCGGATAGCTACGTGACTCGTGGTCGTGGATTCCATCCTGTTCATAACCATTGGATGCGGGGCATCACCGGCATGTCCGGCGTCCTCGAGAACGTTATCGTCAATGTTGAGCAGGTAGTTTCAGAATTCAACAATCACTAGTTATTTCCAGTGCTGTATGGACTACGAAGGGATGCTGAATCAGTATTCCATGGTGGAGATCATGAAGGCACGCCTGTTCGACCTCGAGGAGTTCCAGGCGGAAGTCATGAAGCTGGAAAAGGAGACAGGTACTCAATTTTAGTTGTATCGAAATGGTTTCCACATTATAAAATAGATTAGGCATGGAAACATGTCATTTTCAGCACATCTGCCTCGCACGTGCATTAGAAATTCTTCTAGCGTCTACATATGGCACACAAACATCTTAGAAAAAAATACATTTAAGGCAAGCAGGCTTCCGTACTCTACGTCCTCGACACCGCCGATTTGGTCTACACGAAGAAACTCGTCGATCTCATCCTCGTCGAATTCCGATGCCTCCTCGAATTCATGGCGGAACACTACGTCGAGTTGTTCAAGTGCGAACCTTCAAATGATGCTCAAACTAGAAGTACATATCAGAAAAAATGACTCTACATCATATAGACCGTTTCACCTCATCCTTCTCTCTTCAGATACTTCCTCGTAGTCAATGTGCCCTCGTGGCTCTACACCGTCTGGCTCATGCTCAAGCCGCTGCTCCCCGAGAGGACACGGAATAAGATGAGTTTTTTCACATGCGCTTCAAAACGGATTAAAAGCTACTACATGTAACCTAGAAGTCGTTGTAAATGGAATATTTATTTCTGATCTGAATGTAATTTGTTCCGTTTCACGTCCGAATGCTGTCAGCTTCTAAGTGGAGGGACGAAATCGCCGAATACGCCCAGCACTCCTCCTGTCCCACCTTCTGGTGCGATGACACGCACAAGAACTTCTCAGCAGTGCTCGACAGGCCACCGAGGTTCCCGCCTATGGAGAATCCGCCGGTGGGGATTGGATGATATCCGAGTGTTTATTTTGTTCAAGTGAACAAAAACAACATTCTGGTGATGTGTAAAACAACATACTTGTGGGCATCCGATGAATTGAACAACAGTACCCAAATACACACCCGAAAGTGATGCGGAATGTATCTCGTAGCTCCAACAGACACGCGGCACATTCCCAAAAACATCCTAAGTGTAATGAGCATCGCCCGCCACCTTCTGTGTGGCATTTGATTCATCTGGGATGACAGATCAAATAGAAAAGGATCCACAGAGTATAAGATGTTACATCATTGGCTAAAATACATTTCAGGAGACTCCCGATCGAACAGACAAGCTATCGATCAAGGCGGGCGCCGTGGAATGGTTCGAGATGGAGCTGAAGAAGGGAGATCGGTTGCACTGGTATCTATCAAGCACAGCGCACTTCGGAGTGGCCGTCCTCAAGGATGCAGGCGATGGAGAAGAAGATCCGACACTGTGTGTGGAGAGTGGAAGCTTTGGAAAGAGTTCATTGCTTGAACTATCCTTTTCTATCTGTGGGCATTGGATTCCTAGTGATTAAAAAGAAATTAAGAAAATAAGAACGAAAAATCAGAAACCTTCACAATGGGATTCGATATCACCAGCTTTGAACGCATTGATCATGACTAGATTGTCGTGGTTCTTAATCAACTGTTGATTTGAAACCAACCTCATTTATTGCAGAATGCAGCAAGTCTTCCCCATTGCGCCCTGGATCCCCCCTACCAAAGTGCCCATCGAAGAGGGCATCGTCGTCCCCGAGAGCGGCAACTACAAGATTTGGCTCAGCAACTCACGGGCTTGGTGGCACACCCTACATCTCACATTCAAGGTACGGGGATTGAACCTGCGATATGACAGACGAGTAAGTACTTCTCTAACCACTGCGCCATTCAGATCACCCTGAGCCGAGATGGAGAGGAACCTATGGCAATAAAGTACGCAGACTGTCGGAGTGCGATGAGGAAATTGTCCAAGGGCGATCGCAAGAGGACCGTTATCTAGAAATGGAACGACGAAAAGAGCATATTGTACATATGTATTATATGAATAAATGTATTGTCCTGATGAACAGAGTCGGCTAGTAACGCTGAAAGGATAGCAGATTTAGTGTCCAAAGAGGATATATCCGCATTCTGAAACTATACTCCCTATTACGTTTTCAATGCTCTGTGGCAAAAGTCGGATAGAATCACACGATGAGCGTCAAGGTAAATGTTTCAAAGGCCACACCTAGTTTTCTTATGTATCTCGCAGCTCTTCGACATGTACTATTCAAATAAGAGACCGCCAAGAAGCAGAAAATTGTTCATACTTTTGCCTTTGGTTTAAAAAAGTCCCGAAACGACAGCGACACCTTATGAAATTCGCACAGATCGACTACATCTATTTTGTGTACCAGTGAATCATGTAGAGTAGATAATAGGATCAGACGTTGGACAAAGTAAACACTGTCTGGCATAGTATGAACCCAGTCTTTCAGGAAACCAAAATAGGAACATAAACACGCCGGATCGAATTTGGATAGCTTGTTCCACAGCCTTCAAGACGTGTACTCAAATTCTCGATAAGAGAAGTGTTTGTAATATTATGAGCCGCATAGCAGAACAAATATTTGTAATGATAACAATGTTAAGAGTTAGTGGACATTGCATGTAATCTCGGAAAATCTTGGGACCTTTATATTCCTTTGGGACCTATATATTCTCTTGGGGGTTACTAGAATTAGTTTTAGCCATTCTATTTACATGCATGTTTTATGGAAACCCTGGAAATTTCGTGTGTAATTGAAGTCTGTAAAAACCGTAGGAACCTGGTGCAGACCTATTATTAAAAGAAAAATTGTATTTTATTTCCTCTTTCCAAGAAATAATAGATTCAGACAACAAACATGTTTCACAATCTCGTCTAAACTGACGGCGTCGTCTAGTCCGGCTGAACATCCACAATCGTCGTGGTTCAACTCGCTTCACACAACTTTCGCACAACTCTGTGCGAAAGTTATAGCCAACGCTGAATAATAATTCACGGGGGAGGCAGCGTTCACGTGGTCGATCAAAAGAGCACTAGCCGATCAGTCAGCCTTTCACCCAGGATCAGACCGATCGATCCTTCCTATAAAGGGCCGCCATGGAAGGGAACCGACAGCATTCAACATGGTTCACAAGGCAGCCCTCCTCGGAGCTTTCCTTCTCGCCGCTTATGCAACTGCAGGTGAGCTTCTGTATTCGTTTTTCTCTAAGAGGGACCGCCCTCATATTGTTGCGGGGTTTGGTCTTTACGAATTCTCAACCTTCAATGTACACAAATTGCCTGCAATGTGGTTATAGTGGCGTGTGCTAATGAAGCGGATTTGAGAGTGACTGGTATTTCAGAGCATTATGCAAGTAGATACGTGAATTTGCAATACGTGAATTTTCAGCTCCGCAGTGCGGCTTCGGAGAAAAGCTCAATAAATGTCCGGGAACGTGCAACGAGCGGGCGTGCGGTGATAAGGTCAGTTTTAGAATAAATTCCTTAATAAATAAAGTTTCAGGGTCGGGAAATATGTGTGTGGAAGCCAAACTGCCCTCCGCCAGCATGCGAATGCGCACGACCCTATGTTCGCAATGGAACTGGAGGTGATTTGATTATATATTACTAAGAGTATATGAGAGACGTGACAAAATCAGAACTCGTCATTAATTTCCGAGAGGATTCTAGATATGGGGCATTTGATCTATATAGCAATGCGAACTATCAGATTGAGATGCTGTATATTTAAGGCACCTGCATCAAGCGTAGCGAGTGCCCGCCTTGGCTGGGAACGGATAGTTATGAGGACGACGACGACTACTCTGATGAGCGTCCTCTGAAGAAGAAAGGAAAGAGAAATGCGAAAGGTAAGGAACGTGACGACTAGGCTTGGCAAAGGCAAAGAGGCAGACTGCCGAAGAAAAGCAGACTAGCAAGTCGGGCAGTCTACCCTCCTGCCATTGCCAACAATAGTAATACTCCATTGCCCCATCAGGAAAGGGTAAGTGAATCTGACTGTCAAATCACTACGATGCTGAAGTTGATATTTATTGTAAATCAACGTTGCATGAAGTTGATATTTATTGTAAATCAACGTTGCATTAAGCCTATTTTAACAATCTATTCGCAGAGCATCGGGTGATATGAAAACATTTTCAGCTCCACAGTGCGCCGCGGGGGAATCACTAAACCGCTGCCCGGGAATGTGCAATGAACCCGCCTGCGGAGATGATGTCAGTGAATCCAATTATAAAAGACCGTAATAACCCTCAGGGTGTTAACACCGTCTTCTAACTCTTAATAAAAATGTTATCTTGCAGGGTCAGCTGATCTGCGTCTCCAAGCCGTGTCCTCCCCCTCAATGCACGTGCGCGCTCTCGTACGTCCGCAATGGAACCGGAGGTCAGATTTCATACATAAAACGAATATTGGTAAATAATCTTTCTGAAAATGCATCCCGGGTGAAACAAATCCTGCTTTACGCAAAAAATATTTTAGGTGCCTGCATTAAACGTAACCAGTGCCCGGATGGAGGAAAGATTCCACTTCCCGATAGCTACGAGGATGACTACGACTCTGAAGAGAACTCACAGAAGAAGAAGAAGGGAAAGGGAAAGCAGTGAGAAGGCTGCGCGTTCTTCTCTTCTGACGAACGTTTTGCCTGATGACACGGACATGAACATATTTAATTTCCTTAAAGTGAATAAAGATTGATGAAATCACCACTTTCGTTTTAATACCAGGGTCTGATGTTCATCAGGTTTTATATATCGCACATCTTCCCCTCTTCACTATTCACCGCATCACGTAGAGTCAGTTGGGAAATGCATTTAGTGAAGCCGAGGCATCACCCTACTTCCGCGCTTCATTCGTACGCATCACAAATTCCAAGGCAAATTCTACCTTTCCTTTGACTAACGCTCGTCTACCTTTGGCATTTACGGCTCTGAGGCGCGTAGCCCCCCATGACAGGCCCGACAAATTCGGTATCCGTTTGCCGTCGGAAAAAGGCGGGAACGATTTACTCTACGTAGCCATACGTGATAGAGCGCTCGTCCATATGGGTTTTTGAATACAAGATCAACTCGGTCTCCTGTGCCACCTGTGTTGGCCGTTTGTGATTTCTTGTGCAAAATCTCGTGAGAAGCGAGGGGAGAACGCCGACCCGAATGAATAGAGACGACCATTGAATCATTTGCTTCTTGTTGTACATCCCTGCAAGAGTAAGATACGCGATCAAATGACCACTTCTTCTTTCTCCGACAGAGAGATACAAGAGAGATGACAGGGGGTCAGAAAGAGCATTCATTGATAAGCTGGTCACTTCTTCATTGACCCCGGGTTGATTGCGGGTGTCGCACTTTCAAGTCTTTATCGCTCTAACGCACTTCGCCCTTTGTGTCAGCTCTATATTCTCTACCTTCATTCAAGATGCCGCTTCGCGAATACAAAACACATGAGGAGATTCGCCAATTCATCACGGAACTTACCAGGAACGGTGCGTACTTAGATAAAGGAAGGGAACAACCGTTTCAACCCCCCCTGAAAACTAATATTTTCTGAAGCCATGCTGAAACAATCTTACATTAGAGCTCTTTTTCTCATCATTTATGTGGAGTGATTAAAAATGTGAAAAGTTCAAGGTCTCGACGATGATCTTCCTGAGAACCAGGCGATTATCAATGTCGCCAAAATCGTCACCGACGGACTTTGGACGACCTCTGCGATCAGGTAAAGACGACTATCAGGATCCATGACCGTTCGCTCAGATTCTTCTCTTATCCTGAGAATCGGCCACTCTACGCGTTCGTGACAGAAATGAGCACAGTGTTGATGTAAGATTCTATTATAATATTTATTAAAGTTGTATTAATACACAATCCAAATTTGTGATTCAAGGCCATGTGTCCACGCTCGTCCACCGACAGATCCACACGATTTCGAGCTCCTGCGTGAGGCTGTCCCATTGCTCTTCGAGGTCCGTCCAACGAAATAATCGTTATCATTTGACCTTGCCAGGAAATTCGCGAGGGCACTGAACTGTTCGGAAAGTTCCTCATCGAAAGTGAGAAGATCATCAGCGATCAGGTTTACTTTCTCACATGACAAAATTGTTAGTAGCACACTGGTAAATCGTGGGCGAGCATACGGGGACAATGGCCGGAGTTCGATTACTCGGAATGTAAATAATCCTTGCTGTTTATCGAGGTACTCGTAAATGGAGCAGGTAACAACATGAACGACGAAGACAACAACGAGGTGACGAGAATGTGCTTACTATATGTTACATAGTATTGTGTGGGTTTGTTCACAATTGGCGAGTGAACTTAGAATAATATTAACCGTTGTCCACGTCACCTTTTAGGTCAACAACCCTGCTGGGACCATGTATACCGTGGAAGACAAGGACTCGAGTGGAACCATACCTTTCTACATGAATAGAGAGCAGAGGGAGGCGCTCATCAAGGTACTGAGATATTGGAATGCACTGAGCATCGTCGCTTCTCTCAGATGCCGCTATCCCTTCCCGATGGCTTCATCTTTGATACTGTCGATGTGCCCAATGAGTATGAAAAGATCCACATGGCTTGGCCCTACCACGCCACTGCTCCTGCCGAGGGAACGAGGTATGGCACTATGTCCACTTTAGAACCAACAACAACTACAGGGCACGCCTCGAGCAACTGCCCAATATAGCAACTGCCCAATACAACAACTGCCATACGGGAGCAGTCCACGGGCAATCTGGCTGCTTGGGAATTCACTCACACCCTGGGGATGGTCAGGAATGTTCTCAGTAACCAATCGAAGCTGATTTCTAGCTCACGCATCTCTACACAATCGAGCAGTACCGAAAGAAGGGACTGGGGATGCAGGCGGAATTGAAGCTGTGTCAGATGTATTCGGAGTAAGTCATTTTCGGGGTCTGTTCCGTTACTTCATATGAATTGCCTTCGAAGATCACGCACTATCGGGGTTCCGGAACCTTCTAAAATCTATCTCATGCACAAAAATGCTCACCATTTAAATACGATTACATCATTTACAGAATGGGATGGAAGGTGTTCAAGCACGTCGCGACCGACAACGCCACTGTAGTCAAGGTATTGTGGTGCACCAAAATGCGGCGCATTCACACGGTACCACGGGGCAATGTAGCTCTTGATATATTGTCGCTTTGGTATCAATTTGGTACAGAAATGCTCTGAATAACCTCTGTAAGCCGTTTCGAACCCAAGCTGGTAATCAAAAGGCGGTAGATTAAATGCTGCATTTTCCAACGATACCGTGGGAATGCGCCGCGTTTTGGAGCAACACAATTACGGAATTCCTTTTGTGAACCGCCCATATCTTATCCACGTGCAGGGCAGTGGGGCGCATCCCCTCTGGACAATGTGGAAAGGACGGAGTGGAACGGCCGATGATCCTGTCCTATGGGCATTTACCATCCTGTATCTGAAAGAGCGAATTCAGTAACTATTCGGTGACTATGCAAAACGAAAAGTGTCGATTTGGAAAATTGCATTCACGATTGTTTGGCACATGCACTTATGAATAAATTAACACCCTGTTCCTTAAAGGATGTGTTCAAAAGCGATGTTGTGAGGAAAAACTAGGATGATTTTCAATAGATATAATACATACAAGTCGTTATTTTGTATAAAAGTTTGCATGATTGTTATGTGCAGATTCTGATCAGTAGATTACACAGGGAAAATCACGGTACAGGTGGAAAGTTGATATTCTATGGGTGTGCCTATGGGTCTTCCCTCTAAACAGTACTTAGAGTGCCCCAACAGCTGGTGGCCAGGAGAAGTTACAAGAGAAAAGGTGCTTGCAATTAATTACGTGCAAACCTAATATTCGGCGAAGCTTGAGAGTACGAAAAAAAACCACATGCAGTTCACCGATAAAACTGTTTTCCCTCTTGAGCACTCAAAGCGCTGTTATGCGCCAGAAAGCATCTTTTACTAATGTACAGACAGCAAATGTGTTTTGTCGGGAAAAAGTAGACCTTTACGATTCGTTCACGTCTCGGCTCTCGCTGACGTCATATCCATGTTGTAATTCCAATAGAAATTATTACGAGAATACTTGGAAGATCACACGATTTCTCACTGAAGTTCACCATGATACAAACCATATCTCCTAACTTCCCTCCAGAAACGATTAACAAAAAAATGATCTATTAGGAGTGTCCTCTTTTACCAGCCATCTTCTCACAACGGCGTCCAGCCTGATCCTAGTTACTTGATGTTCCAGTAAAATAGTATTACTTTTCTATGTAAATATTTCCAGTCTATCCTATTTTCATTCATGTACTTTCCACGGGATCTCTCTGATGAGCCCCCGCCCGTGGAGGTACGACTTGCTGTCAGAGCCAAGGGGGCGAAACAGCTTGTCACTTCCCTCTTTCCTGTCTTCCTTTCTTAAAGCATTTTCATTCGCGCGCTTCACATTTCGGCCTTTATTTCTATCTCATTAATTCAATTTAAATGACAACAACCAAATATTTCGCTCAATTTTTGGTTCCGCATTTTCCAATAGGCTCTGCAAGCGGAATCAAGGTTATCTCATCAAGCATGCAAAAACAAATGTAGCAATCATAAATGGCTCCTGACCTTCGCCGACTCAATGTGCTGAAATCGTGCTTTTTTGTTATCCATTACGCAGTGACCTCTTCAAGAATGGCTTGTTGATCGTGCGCTATTCTTGTTACGGTAGCTCTATCTGAACCTAAGACCCGGAAGATATTCCTATTCTCTTGATTCCCTCCTCCACCTCTTTAACTATTCATGGAAGATCGCACCATCGCTGGTCTCATCATATCCGTGGTAAAAGTGCCTCATTTCTTGGCGGAGTTGTCACCGTCCTCAGCTTTCGTCCTTCGGGGTCCTCTGGAATGTGCTGGTTCTTGTTCTTATGCGCTATGCTCCTTCCCTCTCCAACGCCTTCGGCCTCCTCACCGCATCCCAAGTGAGTATTACCTATTCTTCTTATTCCCGTTCTTGTTCAGGCCGTCGCAGATCTCGGCCACCAAGCCATCTTTACCTTTTACCTCGGACCAATGTTAATCACGTAATCACAGGGCGCATTATCTGATATGGCCCTGATTTAGTCAGTATCCGCTTCTAACAAAACAGGCGACTACAAGCATCTTCGCCCATGGAATCGTTATGGTATACCAGGTTGGCGGTTAGTGGGAGGAAAGGAGAGTGGGTAGGATTCAGGCATGCGGGTACTCTCACGTCACTATCTCGCTTAATCGCATGTTCGTACTTTCCTGTTGGATACCGAAAATTCTTCACGTAAATCCCTGGCTTGATTTGGAAAATTGAAAAGTTCAGTCCTGGCACCACTGCATTTTTCATAGTTCTCTGCTGGTCGCTTGCCATCATCCCGACCACTTACTTCTTCACTCGTCGTGAGTTGTCTTCTTCGAAACCAAGGGATCGCCCTCCCCTCAGCCGACTGCTGGGGGCAGATTGCTCCCGGCGAGTGGTCGTTCAACTATGTCTGGACCGAATACTGCGCCTGGGTGGGACTGTAAGTGATTGCAGTCAGAGTGAGCGAGCATGGGTTGAGTAAAATCCACTTCCCGACATACGTCTCCATCGGTATCATATTCGCGGTTCTCGATGCTCTCACCGTCACGCGTCTCATCATCTTGAATAGAGGAATCCACAGCGGAACATCCTCGGGCGAGCAGACCGCTCGCCAGCGACAGGAGATATTCTTCATCGTTCAGGTAGCAGCAAATATTATTGGAGGATTAATCGCTACGGAATTGTGGTCAAAGATCTTATGAAAACATTCAGAAAGCGATAGTGTGTGTGAGGTTTCGCAATCTTTGCGGAGATAGTTTCGTCGTATACGCAACTGATATTCTCTCCCAGGTGTGCCTCCAAGGTTCCTTCTACATCACGGAGCTCATTACTTACTTCTGGCTGGCGACCTTCTTCAAGAACCAGTGGATCGTTTTCGTGCTGACGACTGGGATCTGGATCATGGTTCACTTCCTGGACGGGTGCTTCCATTCATTCAAGACGA
>JACMIG010000877.1:5756-25367 GCA_014805385.1 Levipalatum texanum
AGTGCCGAAAACCTTTTTTAAAATCGAATTTCTGCCCCAATGACAGTGTCGTTACCATAATTAGCCCCGCGGCCCTCCCCTCCCCTCTTGCCCCACCCTTCTCCCCTCTGGTCCCCCCCCCCCACCGTGACGGGAGAGGCATTCTCGTCTGGTCGATGGACCAAAACAAGGTGATCCCAGGACGCAATGTGATATAATAATCGAAGAATTTGGTTCGAGAACAATACTCATTGGATCAGCGATCTAATAACCACTCTCTAACTTTTTTCAGAGGAATAAGTGAACGCAGGAAGTTTTTTCTCGTTTGGCATCGTCTTTTAAAAGATAACCAATTCACAATCAACACCGATGCCCTCTGCGAATTATAAAAATTGAAATGAAACTACCGAAGAAACCAGGGAGGTCCGCGTTGCGGATGCGCTTTAATTAACGGGCTTCTCTCCGAATGTGATCGTTCTGTCATTCAAAAGAATCACAATTACCATTCAACTAAATCACAATTACCTCCAATGATCGAAATAGATATGTACGTCATCACCAACCCGGTGACAAGAGCCCGCACCCTCTAGTGAATAATCGGGGTCACATCGCATGAGTAACCCAGTCGCCCCTCTCGGTGCCTCTATTGAATGAAGTGGAGGAAGAGGAGGGGTGACCCGGAGCCCGTGACTCTGATTCACATCAACAGTTCGATCGGATGTTATGGCCTTCCGACCCATAAGTCATGTCAGAGGAAAAATACACATCAAAGAGGATAGAGAGGGGAATGCCACACGCCAAGACATTCCTATCCAACCATGTTCCCAGGTAATTCTAAAAAGAGCGTGAGAGACTCGGGCTTTCAGATGCCCTCAATGCCCGGCGAACTCTTGTCGCAAGGAAATTATACTAGGAAAAAACGCAATGAAATTATACCGATTAAGATGGACAACGACACCGCGAGTCCGATGCCGATGAAGAAGTGACACTTTTGAATGTGTTCAATGTCCTGTGTCGATTATGAATCGGACTGCCCTTCGGCATCAAAGTAGTCAGATAGGGAAGAAATTGAACCCACGGATGAAACAAGGGAGATCCACGTCGCAGATGCGCGTTAATTAACGGACATCTCTCCAAATTTAATCCTTCCGAACCTTCTGTTCTTATCTACAACCAATCCACTATCACCTCCGATGTACTTGAGCTATACGTCATCACCAACCCAGCGACAATAGCCCGCACCCTCCCGTGAATAATCGGGGCCACATCATCGCATGGGAAGCCCATCCTCTTAATTCCTGTTGCCTCTATTGATGGAGGAAGAGGGGGAGGAGTTGATCTGGAGCCCGTGGTCCGAGTCAGCAGGTATATTGGGGATTTCATGGCCTTTCGACCCATGACTCATAGGTAAAATGTAAAAGAAGATAAAGAGAGAAATGTCGCACGCCAAGATTTTCCTATCCAACAATGCTCACAGGAAATGCCAAAATTATCAACACGAGCTATCTCATTTTACTTTGTTTCTTATGACCATGCGATCTCTAGTCATAATAAACTAGATGCAAGTTAATTAGACTTCATCGCAATGTTCCGCGGAAACCTGGCGATTTCACTCCACATCCACGGAATTAATGAAGGCTAGTGGATTGCCTTGCTAATCGCATCACCGTATTGAAGTGTTCAACAACAATCATATTCTTCCCATAACATCAGATTCCCAGAGTTATATGGATCTCATGCTATCCCTCACAAGTCCGGCTTCGAATAGATCCGAATCCCGCTGATTTCACCCCTCGAAAAAATAACCTCTCGGCTCATCTACAGAAAAATTTCATGGAACATAAACCAGCAAGTTCCACGTCGTGGGTATGCGTTAATTATCGAGCAGCAATTCGAATACAATCATTCCATACTCCTGGATTCTAACAATAGGATTTAAAAAATCACATTTCACCTCCTCTATAATCCCAACTCGTCGTCAATGTTGCGGTTAGGTATGCACGTACACTACCTCCCCTTTCATCTACAACTCCCTCTACTTCCGGGTCAACATCGACGTCGTCGATAGTCGATAGGTATCCCCCCATCCTATTCCTCCCTACTTCCTTGTTGACCTCATATTTCCCCCTCTGGTTGACCACACCTATATCGGTGAGGGTGATCTATATATGAATCTACTCAATGGACAACAGCCCATCATCTCGTGGAGTAGAGAGAAGGGATCTGGGGCTATTTTGCCCTTCCCTACTGCCCGGGGTGAAAAAACCAAATTACCTGTGGTGAAACTAGGTGATCAGAGCGCGCAACATCGAAGACTAAAGCGGGGAGTTAGATTCTAGACCAATTTTCTAGACAAGCGCTTCCAATAATTCGCAGAATTCTAGCAGTATAGAAAACTTTGCGGCCTCTGTGAACCCGTTTTGCCTTTCTCCCTTTTCCGTCCTCACCCTTCCCATTTTTTCTTTAAGATAAAACTGTTACATTGGCTCGGACAAAATAGGAATAAACCATACATGCATCCTTCATCTTCAGCGCGAGTTCCTCCATCGAGCTGACTTCCTCTTCTTTGGGTGAGTGGATGCCGATTACCGTACTGCCGAGGAGGCAGACAGCTCGGCTGGAAAGATATCAGATCCTGAGCAGACTATATTCAGAGAGAGATCAAACTACACCCTCAAAGGCATCAAACTACAGCGATCTCTGAAGACATTTTCAGAATCCTGACCGCTAATTTCACGATCTACGGTGCAAAATACTCGAGTTCTACGTATTGTCTCTACTTTTATTGAGCATATTTTCTCTATCCTTCGAACCCGCCACTCAGCCAATCTTCCCCAATAGATTCAGGCGCTCCTCCAGCATCCGAGACGAGAGGAGGGCACTGAAAAGGAATTGTTTAGCTCTGGGATATAGGAACCCTGTGAATACATGTCACGGATAGTATATATATTAGAGGAACAATTTCATGGTCAATACAGTTGTCTCCTCTTTTTTCAAAAATGGATCCGATGAGAACTCCAAGATTTCTACTTGAGTCTCTATCTATTGTACAAAACTGTTTGCAACAGCCGCAAGCGTCAAATTTCACTGCTATTCCCGCCATGCCCCAGGCAATGTCAAAAATGCAATGCTGAACGTGTGAAGTTTGTTCGGGGCTTTATGGTGCCTCCCCAATACAGGATGATCTCTCGTCCGAAGAAGCATTCTTCACTGCAATGTTTTCGCGAACCCGGTGATCTCATTCCACAGCCTTGGAATTAATGAAGGCTAATTCATTGCGTGGCCAATATTCGTCGCTTTTTCCAACTGCAATAAAGTTCCTCCACAACTTCAGGTTCCCATAATTTGAAGGGTTTGCTAAACGTGTCGTCCGGTCTGAGGTTGATCAGAATGTCCTCCATCACTATCATTTTTTCATACGCTCATAAGGAAAAGGCACCTTTATAATGCATTCTGAATAACCAGATGCACTTCTCCCCCTCGTCTGCAGCAAACATTCATGGAATTTAAACCAGCAAGAATACGAACGCGCGCACGCGTTAATTATCTAACTTTCATTTCAATGCAATGCCTTTCGCATCTCCAATTGATATCAAGCCTCCATCACCTCTCCAAACCCACCCACCACACGCGCTATAGAATCAAACCAAAGAAGAATCAAACGCTATAGAATCAAACCGTATCCTCCTCCGTTTCTAAACAAAAATTGTCAGTAATTCTCCCTCCGTTCATAAACAACCCAATATCAACTCGTCTTTTAATAACGGGAAGTCAAAGTAGGAAAGAGAATAGAACGGCACTGAGGAAAAGAACCAGTGAGATTCTCCTTGCGCGCACGCACTAATTATCCAGCATCTATCTAAACATAATCCTCCTGTGTTCCCGAGTTGAAAATAATCCACAATCACCTCCTCTCGAATCACATCGTCTACGCCGTTGAGGGCATGATCAAAGGCTGTCCCTTCCCTCATCTACGCCATAGGCTCAATGAACAGGAACAGGCAAGATTCACGCCGCTCACATATGTTAATTAATGGCCATCAATTCGAATCTAATGGTTCTCAAACCTACAGTCTA
Source organism: Levipalatum texanum (assembly GCA_014805385.1). Taxonomy (NCBI): domain Eukaryota; kingdom Metazoa; phylum Nematoda; class Chromadorea; order Rhabditida; family Diplogasteridae; genus Levipalatum; species Levipalatum texanum. Next base: position 9,813 of record JACMIG010000877.1, read on the forward strand.
AAACAATCCACTATCACCTCCCCTTCAGTTAGCCCTGGTAGTCAACGTCGATCGAGGCGCCTGGGCATAATCAGATGCACTACTTCCCCCTCACCTAAAGCACAGCCTCCTGGATGAGAAACCAGCAAGATCCACGCCCTAGACACAGATTAATTAACGGGAATCAATCGTAATACAATACGATGATGTCACCGTCTTCAAGCTCCTATCACCTCCTCCATAGTATCGCAACGACGTCAACTCTTGGGAACATTGTTCACATGCCATTCTTCCCCTCCCCCAACTAATTCTGGAAACTAAATTCGATTGAGGACATCAGTGAGTTCCCCGTCGCGGGTACTTTTTATTTACCGAACATCAATTCGAAGACAATTTGACCGCGTGTTCCCACTTTCAAAACAATCCACTACACTTCATAAATCTCATCTCATCACATTCTTCACGTCCCCATCATCTTCAACTCCCGAACTCCCCAGAATAACATCGACGTCGTCAACAGTCTAAACACATCTCCATCCGGTTCCTCTATAATTCCTCGCTGAAATCGTATTTCCCCTTCTGACCTCGTCCAAATCGAGAGAAGGGGAGTGTGGGATATGGAATCTACCCATTGAAACAGCAGCCCATCTCGTTTGTAGGGAGAAGGGGACAGGGTCTATGTTGCCCTTCCCTCCCTCGCTGACTATCCGGGTGAAAAGGGGCAAAATTACGTGAGGGTGAAACCAGGTGATCTGAGCACGCAACATCGAAAAATAATGGGGGAGTAAGATTCTAGACCAATCACTCACAGGGATTCTTAATTGAAAGGTTTGCGCTCAACAATGAAAACCAAGAGATCGCACGTCTCGGAACCCGGTGATCTCTTCTCACATCACGTAATAAGAAGAATTATTTGGAGGAGTTTTTCAATTTTCCTCGTGAACACCGCTAACAAACAGCTTCCCGTAACTCCTAAGCCACTCCACGTTGTAGGTAAATGGAATAAAATAAAAAAAATTTAGTTAATCAGCTACGATAGAAAATCTGAGTCGTAGTTGAAATCATCAGAGGAAAAAAAATCATCAGAGGAACTACGCGAATAAAACCAAGAGCAAACGCCCTACCTGCACACTTCATCTTCAGCGCGATTTCCTCCATCGAGCTGACTTCCTCATGTTTCGGTGAGTGGATGACGATTACCGTACTACCGAGGAGGCAGACTGCGCAGCTGAAAAGATATCTGATACTGATCAGACTATGTTCAGAGAAAGAGATCAAACTACACCCACAAAGGCACCAAACTATAGAGATCTCTGAAGTCATTTTCAGATACCATGCGGCTAATTTCCCGATCTTCAGTGCAAAATACTCGAATTCTGGTGTTTTATCCCTTTTTATTGAGCTTCTTTTTTCTATCTGTCGGCCACGCAACTCATCCAATCTCCCCAACAGATTCAGGCGCTCCTTCAGCATTCGCGACGAGAGGAGGGCACTGAAAAGAATTGTTTAGCTCCTGGGAATGGGAACACGGTGATTACTTGTCGATGTCAATGCAGAAAAATTTAAGAAATATTCTCATTAGCGATAGGATGGAGATAATGTTTGCTTACAGAAAAATCCATAAACTCGACCACTATTCCGAGCAGCCAGAATTACGTCAGAATGTTCGTAAACTGCTGGTTGCCCGAGAGCGTTTGCTACAGATAAAATATGAAATTTATAAACTTCTTTTTTCATCGATTGAGAGAAAACCGATAATCTATCCGAGACCCCTTACCTTAAATGCCAGTCCAAGTTCCTTGACGGACCGCACGGAGAGCGAACCGATCAGCGAGCACACCAGGTACCTGGATGAAACGAATATTTCATTGGAATTAAAACGAATGCCCGTCATACATTGCTCGCGACTTCCGAGATAATTAATAACCGTAAGCTGTTGCATAAAAGCTCCTGGTTCGCAATGCGTCGAGTTGTATTGGGCGAAAAAAACCATGAAGCAAAAAACATTTTATCACCGGACGAGCAGCACACCCCTCACGAAGAGCAGCTCGCGATCTCTCAATAGCCCTTCTCTGATCACCCCTATTTTTACCTCGTCATTTCAGTCCTTCTCCGTTTACTCAGGACCGTGACCATAGCCGGGGCAGGAATAGGGAAGTGATAAACAAAGCAGAGAAAGGATCGAGAATCCATGAAGATCACCATACTACCGAGAAGGCAGACTGCGCAACTGCAAAGGTACCAAATTCTGATCAGACAATATTCAGAGAGAGAGATCAAACTACACCCACAAAGGCATCAAACTACAGAGGTCTCTGAAGACATTTTCAGAATCCTGACAGCTAATTTCACGATCTACGGTGCAAAATACTCGAGTTCTACGTATTCTCTCAACTTTTATTGAGCATATTTTCTCTATCCTTCGAACCCGCAACTCACCCAATCTTCCCCAATAGATTCAGGAAAAGAATTGTTATGATCTCGGAAATAGGAACCAGCTGATTACAAGTCTGAGCCAGTGCAGATAAGGGAAGAAGTCTTTCTTGACCAATTGGACTGCATCTATTTGTGTGAAAAAAACCCGATGACTACTCCGAGAAGGTGTCTCGTCTCGTTTCTCGTCTTCGGAATTTCGCCAAAGTAGTTGACTGGGGATAATCATACACTACTCCCCAGCATCTAAAACTCAGGGTAATGGAGCAAAACCAGGCCCAGGTTCTTTTTCAGGTAACAATCCATTATCTCCACATACTGAATCTTGCCTCGTCATCAACGTCGATGGCAGGCAACACCTTCCACCTCTGCTACATCGATTCATTGAACTACTGAACAGACACCAGGAAGATCCACGTCGCACGCAAATGAACAGGGGTATCCATCTATCTGGGCGCAACTAGTAAAACACCTCATAAAAATGGAAATATAATGGGGAAAGGGAATAGCAGGAAGTAAGGAAAAGAACCAGTGAGGTCCACGTCGCATAGACGCGCTAATTCAAGGGGCCATTCTGCGTCACTGTTTTCCAATAAATAAGCAACTATCATGCCCTCACAATCAGAGTCCAACGGTAATCAAAGTTGGAGAGGGAAGAAATCGGAAATCCGAAAGAAGCCAGGGAGATCCAGGTCGCGCGCACGGCTGAATTACCGAGCATCTGTCCGAATATAATCCTGGGACTTTTCAGATCGGTAAAAAAACCACAATTTATCATCTCCTCCAGAGTATTACCTCGTAGTCAACGTTGATAGGGAGCATAATCACATACACTACCTCCCCCCTTATACGAATTCTTCTCGTCTCCTTCTTGCCCCTTCCGAGGACCTAAGCAACACTTCTCTTCCCTTCCCCATCTCACCTAAGCAACGTAATAGTAATTAAATGTTTAAAAGAGATCTGTATGTCCTTCTCGTCCTCCCTGTCCCTTCTCCTCCCCTACCTAAGCAACTCAAATAACATAAACGACCGTAAAGAGACATCTAAGCGACTTCCACGCACCCTCCGTAAATCATAGCGACCGATATGATTTAAGGACACTTCTCTTCCCTCTCCTGCCTCATCTAAGCGACTGTAAAATACTTGAGGTGCGTAAAATACTATAAATAAGCGTCTTATGAAATTAGAAACAGCAAAAAAGTGAAATAGAATCTAATCCATTTTTCCCTAAGCCTAAGCCTAACGTTCATGAACACGACCTTGTCAAGCTTCGTCAAGCGACTGGCACATGATTTTAATAATCGCAACGATATATCTAAGCGAAATATTAATTTAGAAACCCATAATAGAAAATTAGACTCTTATAAACGACGAAATTAAAAGAAAACCCGAAACGAGCAAGAATACGGCCTTGTTTAGCCTCGTACACGAACAATCACGCTATTCCTATACGACTTATATAGCTCAAAATGTGCCTTGTGGATTTCTTTAAATATATAAATACAGAAGAAGCGAAATAATATGCAAAAATACCAGTTTTATAGGGCAAATACAAATTTACCTCGCTATTTTTCGATTTCTTCCAAATCGCTCAAAATCGGTAAATATATGGTCAATTTACATGATTGTGGTGTTTTTTCGAACTAACTCGACGAGCTCTTCAAAATAAAATATAACACAGGCCTATCCGACCAAATCGATAATTCGGAAAATGTGCAAAATTTAGAAACTCGATTTTCGGCGAAAATAGCCGTATCTCAACAATGCCTTGACCAATTTCCAAGTTTGATAGCTTGTTTAAGAGCTCTTGAAGAGACAAAAACAATGGAATAAGTTTCAAGTCGCTAGCATCAAAGAAAATCGAACCGACTTACTCGTGTATTCGAATTACAGTAGCGATCGCAAACTGATATTTTTCAAATCCTGTTTTCTATGGTTTAAGTGCTCTAAAACTTCTGCTCTTTTGATACGTTTTAAAGAGCTTTTAAAAACATATATTAGAATAAATCCGAAGTAAAATAAGCGCCTTTTAAGGCCTTAATGAGCAACTCGAATATCCGACTTACAGTATGCCAAAAAATTTCGCCGACTTTGAAGCCTTATTAGTCGTACTTGCCGTATATATATTTAAAAGTTTTATATGTTTTCCTACATAACTAAACGAGCTCTAAAACCTAAAACACCTCCCGAGCCCCCACGACGCATTCTGCGCATATTTATTTGGTCCTGCAACGAAAACCCTAAAAACCCCAAAAACCTACGGACCCCGCTACGCGATTTTAATAAATTAGAGCCGATAGACGACCTAAGCGACTGTGAAGACTGAAGAGACTGGAGAGACTTTGACGTTTGGACGGGCCCCCTTCCCTCCCCTACACGCAACAAGGGGCGGAAAAGATTTAAGAGTATTCTACGCGCCCCTTCTCGTCCCCTACTCGCCATAAGAGACTAAAAAGGCTTCCAAGTAATCTACGCGTCCCCTTCCCTCCCCTCCTCGCCTAAGTGCCCACAAAGACTAATAAATAAATAGCGAAAACAAAAAATAAATTCTAAAAAGAAATTGAAAAAAACTGAAGAAGAAATAAAAGCAGGATCAATAGGCCGAGCGAAATGTACTCGGAAAATAACCTGCACATCAATCTTGGAGTGTACAGTATCCAGCGATTCAAAGTGCGGCCATCAGATCGATCGCAGACTGACATTTATCGATGTTCGAATCGAAAAGTGATACTAAGAGATCGAGAACAACCTAAGCAACCGAAAATACACATCTAAGTTACATGCAAGGCACACTCCCTTCGCCTAACAAGCAGAAAGTGCTTCTAAGCCGTTCTCGTCCTCCCCGTCCCTCACCTTCACCATCTAAGTGTCAGAAAATTCGTCTAAGTCATTTTCTTCCTCCCCGCCTCTTCCCCTCCACCACCTAAGCTTCAAAAGCACGTAAACGACCGAAGGGAAACATCTAAGCGACTTCCGAGCACCGAAACAAATAAAATAAAGAAATGTCGAAAGAACTCCTACCGCACTGTAATTTAAATATATAATAAGAAATTAAAATCCAATTTCGCTATTGTTATTTTTTCCTAACTAATTTGACAAGCTCTACAAAATAAAAAAAATTCCAGGTCAATCTGACCAAATCCATATTTCCCTAAGCCTAAGCCTAACGTTCATGATAACGGCCTCGTTTAGCCTCGTAGAGCGACTGGCATATGATTGTTGTAATTGTAACCGTGCATCTAAGTGTCCTACTAATTTAGAAACACGTAATTGAAAATTAGAGTCGATAAAACGCCGAAAATATAAGAAAAACCGAAACAGCACAAGAAAATGACCTTGTTCAGCCTCGTATAGCGCAAACACGCAATTCCTATATGACTTCTATAGCTCAAAATGTTCCTTGAGGATTTCTTTAAATATATGAATATAGAAAGAGCGAAATAATATGCAAAAATACCACTTTTAAAATGGAAATACAAATTTACCTCGACTTTTTTCATTTGTTCAAAATCGTTGAAAATCTGTGATTATGTGATCAATTTTCATGTTTCTGATGTTTTTCCTGACCAACTCGACGAGCTCTACAAGATAAAACAAACCACAGGTCCAGCCGACCAAATCGAGTTTTCGACAAATGTGAAAAATTGAGAATCTCGATTTTCAACGAAAATGGCTGTATCTCGCTAATGCCTTATCCGATTTCCAAGTATGATAGCTTGTTTTGCTGCTCTTGACGTGATAAAGAGAATGGAATAACTTTGAAGTCGCTAGCATGAAATCGATTTTTTGACTTACAGTAACCCATTTCTTCGAAATCGACCGAATTTGTTTCCAACGCTATATCTCCCGATTCCTGCGCGTTTATTTTTCTTATTCGCGAGGAATATATGTAAAATGAAAAGTTTTAAAAGTTAAAAAAAGAACAATCGTTTTCATCAAGTTTGCGCCATGTTATGGATCGATAGCACTTTCGCGCGAAAAGCGTCATATCTCGCTATCCAGCCATCCAATCTGACCGGTTGATAGTGTTTCTAGCTTTATTCGACGTCCTCTACAACATAAAAATAGTGAAAAAGTCTAAAAAGTAAATCCAGCGTAAAATTATTTGGTCCCGCACGGAAAACCCTTAAAAGTGCTTCCAACCTACGGAGGACGCTTTTGCACTTTAAACTCTTCAAAAACTTACCGTAATTTTCGACTTTAAAGTCGTTTTTAAGGTATATAGCGTTAGTAGTTTTAAAAGTTATTGACGTATTCTTGTAGAGCTCGAAAAGCTCTAAAAGATGAAATCAATAAATAATCGATAAATCGATCTTGGAGTGTCATGAAGTCTGGTTCCGAAGCGAAAAGCCTGAAAATCCTCAGTCGGAGGTCGTTTCGGCTGCTAATAAGCGATATGACGATAGTGGCGATTCTGCAGGACACCAACTACGGTGAGGAATGACGTAGAATAGCCAGAAGCACGTCAAAACGATCGAGAACTGCTGGTGGCCAGCGAGGGTTTGCTACAAGTAAGGAAAGAGAATCAGGAATTTATTATCTGTTGAAAGATAAATCGATACTCAACCGAGATTCCTGACCTTCATGGCCAGTCCGAGTTCCTTGACGGACGGCACAGAGAGCGAACCGATAACCGAGCACTCCGAGTTGTATCTGAAGAATGCATTTTATGGGAATCAAACAGAACTCCTTCGCCCCATTGCAAGCGAGTTCCGCGATAATTAATTGCAATTGGATGGTGCATAAATGCTCCTGGTTCGTTACGAATAGAGCTGCATTAGGAGAAACAGAATTGAGAAATGCGGCGTTTCTTCCAGAAGACATTCTCCGCATCATCTTCCATGGTCAATCAAAATAAAGGCTCACACGAGGATGTTTGAGTGGTCGTAGCGCGGCGAAACGTAGACGATAATGAAGATCGCCATGATGGCAATGGTGATGTCCCAGAGGATGAAGCCTGCAGGAGGGGAAAATGTTGCAATTATTTTCGGACAATTTATTGAATTTATATTTTCTACTACTGGCGCGCGAATGATCGCTCATTGAGAATTATAATTTCCTATAAATAATGCATGCGACAGAAATCCGCGTGTTTCTAGATCTCATCTCCCTCGTTATTTCTGCCCACTCGTTTATTTTTCTTCTGAACCACAAGTTCGACGTAGCATCTCCGAGTTGCTGCGGATACTTGGGTAAACAGTTATTCACTCCATCTCTCCTCTTACTTCCTCGAAAGGAAAATTCTCTCCCTTGCTTTCGACTGCCCGTTTTCCTCCAGAATGCATGGGCAAATAAATTCTTTTCGTGAACAGAATTCGTTCTAAGATCACGATCCAATTATCCATGCAAGTGACTATGCAAAACAATGAATTCGAACCGCAAAGCGTCATCTTTCCAACTTGTTAGTTCGATCCAGGCGAACTTGCGTTTCTCGCTGCCAGTATTTCAATTGCTGAGCAAGTGCAGCAATATTCCGTGGAGCACTTGCGCATAAAACATTGAAACAAATTTTCTAACCTGAATTTTCGCTGCAAGAGCCATCTTTTCGTTTTTCGGACCCATTGCGAACTTAAGTTTTGCGAGAAAGTAGTCTGAAAAACGGATAGAATGTTATCCATGGTCTCATTCAAAGAGGGACAAACAGCCATCAGGCATCCGTCATCTATCCGCCAATCTTCTGCAAAGGCGAATACGCGTTTCACGCTGCCGCTATTCCATAATGCATTTTCAGAACATCTAATCCGTTGATCAGATCGAATCGAATAAAACATTAATAGACACCCCACCAGCATCTTTCATTTTCCGCGCGAGTTCTTCCATCGAGCTGACTTCCTCTTCCTTCGGTGAGTGGATGACGACTACCGTACTACAGAGGAATATCACCTCATCTTGTAGTATCACCACCAGTATCACCTCATCTTCTAACCACTGGAAGTGAATTTAGGAGAGAGAAAGAAACAAGTATGGAAAAACCATTGAGATTCACATCGCGCGCACACATTAATTGGCCATCATATATCTGATCATAATACTCACGTAGTGTCGAGTTTAAAAACCATCCACTATCACCTCCACATGAATCCCCTCCTATTCGTCAGCTCAACGGATGCTGTTCGTCTCCTCATCTACAGCATAGAATCAAATAACAGAAATCAGGAGGATTCACGTCTCGGGCAGAGATTAATTAACGGGAGTCTATTCGAATGCAATCCGCACCTTCCCCCCTCTTCCTTTACAGGTAAATACTTCCTTAACACTTCTCCTCGAACCCCTGCTCGTCGGCAACGGCAATGGTAGGCATAGGGGATAATCATACTCTACACCTTCATCTACAACCAAGGGTAATGGAACTTACACCAGCAAGATCCACGTCGCGGGTACGACTTAATTACCGAGCATCTTTCCGAACATAATCGTATCGATGTGGTGTCACAAACACAATCCACTATCACCTCATGTATCGCCTCGTTGTAAACGTCGGGAGACATTGGAAATAATCACACGCATTATCTCCCCCCTCATCTAAACCTCCCTCTTTTCCCGGGTCAACATCGACGTCGTCAACAGTCGATAGGCATCTCCATGTTCCTCTACAATTCCTCGCCGACCTCTTATTTCCCCTTCTGACCTCGTCCAAATGAGAGAAGGGGAGTGCGGTCTATTGAATCTACCCATTGAAACAGCAGCCCTTCTCGTTTGTAGGGAGATGGGGACAGGGGCTATGTTGCCCTCCCTCGCTGACTATCCGGGGTGGAAAATGAAAAGTTCCAGGGAGTAAACTAGGTGATCTGAGCTCGCAGCATCGAGGAATAAATTTGGGAGTAAGATTCTAGACCAATACCTCAACGGGATCCTTTATTGAAAGACTTGCGCTCAACATTGAAAAACCAAGAGGTCGCACGTCTCGGAACCCGGTGATCTCTTCTCACATCACGCAATAAGAAGAATTATTTGGAATGGTTTTTCAATTTTCATCATGAACACCGCGAACGAAAAGCTTCCCGTAACTCCTGTCAGAAGCCGTTCCGCGTTGTATGTAAATGGAATAAAATTTTGTAGTTAGCTACGATAGAAAATCTGAGTCGTAGTTGAAATCATCAGAATGTCCGGTAACATTGTGGCAACATTTTGGAAGTCAATCCAGCGATTCCACGAAGCACTCAAATGAAATAGAGCTTTGCAATGCAGTGACATCGATTTAATCGTGCTTTCTGATTCTAACCCACCAATCTTTCTTTTACTGACCCGAGTCATAGCGGACCAGAAACCACACCAGGTGATTTCATGTCGCTCACAAAGGAATTGAAACTACGCAGTGCCCCAACTTTGATAGCTCATTCTTCAGTTGCTCCCAGCTCGAAGAGCTGGGGCATTTAGGTTTGAGTGGGGTTTTTTTCTTCCCGCTACACATACTGAAGGGGTTCGGAAATGGCTAACTTCGCGGGGAGTGGACCAAAATGGCTGATTTTTTGGATTTCTTCGTCCTTTAAAGAAGGACTGGGAAGAACTTTCAATTTCGAGCTGATGATTGGGCTCACTAAACCTCTACGAGGCGAGCAGAACGATACCACTCTCATTGTACATCGTGCGCTCTTTCTTCAGTTAGTTTCTTCAGTTAGTCCTCTACGACGTTCCTATCATACCGCACCTGAGCACGCTTTTTGACGAAATGTCTGTCCCATTGGCCCCGCCCCTTTTGTCCACCACTGTCCCTGTCCCCTCTCTCCTCCTCGCCTTACCAACCCGGCGCGTTTGTATGGCAGCTGGTAGGGTGGTTCGGAAGTTTGCGATTGCAGCTCGTCGTTTTCGACGCTTGGCCGTGAGGCCTTGCTTGTTGCGACTTTTAGTTTTCGTGCACGCATAAAATTGTGTGCATCGAGATTATCTGATTTTTGGAACCTGGTGGGTTAGAATGGGCCTGCTCCTCACATGTGATCGCGTCAGTGTCATTTGTGATCTACCTCTGGTGGATCACGGAGGACCACGGGTCGGTCCAAATCTGCCGTCCATCCTTTGGGTCAGGCTCGTGCTGTTTTACGAACCAATTTCGCGGGTAGATCAACTGCTGGTAGATCACATTTTTGGCTTGCTCAAATGTCCATTGCGGCATTGGAAATGGTTCCCCCAAGCCTCCATCGCGCTCAAGAACGTGTTTGGAACCAAATTGTACGCGTTAAGATGAACAGATTTACTGTTCCCGGTGGGGCTTACTCCTCCCTCACCATCAACCTCTCGGGAGAGAATACTGGGATGGTTGGTCACCCCTGATGTTCTGAGAAGTTTTCTTTATCAGCTGTTATCTTAAAACTGGGCGAAGTTTTATTTATCAGCATTTATGTTCCGCTTGTAGGAGGCCCTGAACATTTCGTCTTATTACTTTGCTTCGCAAAGCAATAAAAACTACCGAAATCCCGATTCTTATGGGTCGCGCGCATTATAGTAGAAGCATTGAGTACCGTAACTTTATTCGTCGCTGCGCGGCTAATAAAAACTCTTCCATTTAGGTTTGAGATTTCGAATGCGATAAAACTACCGAAATCTTTCCTCACATACTGGATAAAAAATTCCACTGGTATAAAACCGTCGAAATCTTATACTTGAACAGGCACAAACTAGACTTTCGAGAACGACCTAAATGCGCCGAGATTCTTCGCGGTTATGTGGTTGAAGGGGTCCTTACACCAAGAGCCAAGTGTGGAGGAAAATTTGATCGAGTCGATCAGAAAATGACCGCGAAAAGTAGTGAACATGCGTCAATGCAGATAACCTCTAGTCCTCATTTGTACAAAAGTCTGTGGTCTATCCTCTGCCCGTTTATCAGATTGTCTGCCACCATGAATTGGCAGCAGCACGGGTAATATCTGCATGTTGGTTCGCGACAATGACATTTTTCCATGTTCGCTACTTTTCGCGGTCATTTTCTGATCAACTCGATCAAATTTTCCTCCACACTTGGCTCTTGGTGTAAGGACCCCTTCAACCACATAACCGCGAAGAATCTCGGCGCATTTAGGTCGTTCTCGAAATGTCTTCATTGTGCCTGTTCCCAGGAATAAGATTTCGAAGGTTTTATACCAGTGGAATTTTTTATCCAGTATGTGAGGAAAGATTTCGGTAGTTTTATCGCATTCGAAATCTCAAACCTAAATGGAAGAGTTTTTATTAGCCGCGCAGCGACGAATAAAGTTACGGTACTCAATGCTTCTACTATAATGCGCGCGACCCATAAGAATCGGGATCCTAGCATAAAACACAACTACGAACTCTAACCAGTGATTCTGCGTTTCACTGAATTCCCAAATCCGAGATCTAATAATTTCGCGGATCACCCACCGATCCATTGGCATACGACAGGTTGGCAGCAACAGCCTCCACTACAGCAGCTGCTGTCGCTGCCACGACCCCCACTCCCGATCCACCGGGGACGTTCGCGTCTGCCATCGTGGCTCTGAAAGGATGGCAACGTCATAATGACATAATAATATTAATTTCTCTTTACCGCGAAAGAACATGACCAAATTGACGGATTGGATAGGAACCAGTAAGATTGATGTCGCGCGGATGTACTAATTAGCAACCATCAATTAAGAATGTAATCCTCCGTCGCGACCTGCTCCTATGCATATAGATAGACAAACCACCATCAACTGAAAAGGCAAGAATATAGAACTATGGAAGATACCAACACGATCCATGTCTCGCGCAAGCAATAATTTGCAGGTATCAACCTGAAGATAATTCTTCGCAAGGTCTACCTCAAAGCGCCTACCACCCCCTCGGAATCTGCTCTCGTCATTTTACTGTTATGCACGTGAGGGCATAATCAGATGCAGATCCTTCCTCACCTACAGCATCTACTCGCCCAGTTGAAACCAGTGAGATCCACATCGCCCAAACACGCTAATTGCCGGGCACCTGTCCGAATATAATTTTTGTAGGTCACATATTAAAAACAATCCACAATCACCTCCTCTATAATTCCTCCTTGTCTTCTACTTTTGAGAGCATAATCATATTCACCACATCTCCCCTTATCTACAGCATCGACTCATGAAACTGAAATCAGTGAGATCCATGTCGCGGGTACGTCTTAATTACCAAGCATTAACTCGAATATAATCTTGGCATCAGTGACATTTTTTAAACAATCCACTAACAACTCCTCCCGAGTATTATTGTCGGCGGAATAAACGTTCCGGACTGTACACTCATCGCCCTGCGACTGTTCTCTCGTTTCTCCACCAGACGACGAGAGAACAGTGGAGAGAGATCGCAGGGCGATGAGCGTACAGTCCGGAACGTTTATTTCGCCGACAATACCTCGTCGTCAACGTTGATGGGGAGCATAAGCTTCTGATACAGTCTCGGCCCTGAATTCCCTCCACCTTTATCAAGCTCCTCGGAGTCTAGGCGGATACCCTTCCCACCCTCACGAAAGACACTTCCCGATCTCTCGAGAACCCTTCCCTGATCACCACTGTTTATCACACTTTATCTCGTTGATACTTGTGACTGACTCATTGTCAGATTAAACTATTCATCAAAGAGGAGATATAGAGGAATGTCGCACGCCAAGACATTCCTATCCCGCCACGCTCCCAGGCAATGCCAAAAAGAGTCTTGGGCTCCCCGATCGTGGAAACCCGTTGATCTCACGCCACAGCATCGAAATTAATGAAGGCTACTTCGCTGCATGACCAATAAATCCGAATGCCGCTTTTCGCCGCATAGAACCACTTTTCTCCTAACAATGTATTTACTGATGTTCCCGCCCTGCTCACCGGCAATGACACAATCGCAGTGACTTATGTAGAAGCTCCGATGTCCTCAGTACCAGGCGATCTCTGGTCGTAAGAATCTAATAATAAGAGAAGCTACAAACTTCGCAACAACGTTCCGTGGATACCCGATGATCTCGCTCCACAATAAAAAAAGATAGACAGATTCACTGCGTGGCTAATGAAATAAAGTAGCCCTTTCCAACAATCACAACAAATTATTCCTCTATACGATTACTCATCTTGTTCCACTTTTGGCTTCATCGGTTCCTAAGCCGTGGTGCTATTGTTCGCTAAAAGGGGCAAGTCCTCAAATAATCTGAAAGCCATCCATGAGTATTCATCGTCTTCACCGCAATGTTTCTTGGAAAACGGTGAACTCACTCCACAGTCCCGGGATTAATGCAGACGAATTCGTTGCCAGGATAATTCATCCTCATTTGCATTCTCTACGTCGAACCCCCAACTCACCCAATCTTCCCCAATAGATCCAGAAGCTCCTTCAGCATGTGAGACGAGAGGAGGGCACTGAAACGAATTGTTTACTTCCTGGAAATATGAACCCGGTGATTACATGTCGGAGTCAGTGCAGATTATGGAAGAAAAGTTGCTTGATCAATACGGCTGTCTTTTAAGCTGAGCAAAATGAACCCGATGACCAGTCAAAGAAGGTGGGAAGTACCAATCGAATGGTCAATTAAATCAATAAGCATCTAACGTCACGAGGACGGACAGCGCTCCGATGGGCGTGACGAGCGAGGCTGGCGCAAAGGCGTGCGCCGAAAAATTTCATGATTCACAGAGGCACACTGCAAATTGTTTGGGTTTATTATTATCACTAGCAAGTCATGCGTGAATTGGCTTGTTCCACGCTCACTATTAAAGGGGGGCTCACCCCACCCAGTGATGACCACAAAAATCACGAAAACACCGTTACAAAAAGTAACAAATAGTCGTTATAGAACATCCATTTTGTTTTTCTGGCATTGTGCAAATACGCGCGCAGTTCAACTTTCTGCTCTACAGTATCCACGAGTCAAATTTTGAATTCGCGCGCTCAACCCTGAGGGTCAATCGACATTGAACGTCGATTATCTTTATGTTAAATTGTTTCTATTTGAAGTGCTTTATATCATTCGATAGCATTTTTAATGCCACATAAGCTCCTCTAGAGTGTTGATGCACGGGGGTCACGCGCCCATAGAAAGCGCGACCCAAAAACCACGGGCGCGCGCTTCGAGGCGAGGGGAGAGGAGAGGTCAATTAGAGGGCCAATTCTCGTGGACATTGTCATTTTTAGTGCGCGCATTCCACTCTTTAAAGGCTCGTATCTCGCTAACGAGTCGACAACCAGCAAATGTGCCCGGAGTAAACTAGATGCAGTTTGACATGATCTACCCGATAAACATAAAATAAAGGTAGATCACAGCTACCGTAACCCTTAAAAGTCACTTTCTGACGGTTTTTCGCGATTATCTCGAGATAGAAGCCTCTGTGGAAAAAAGTGATCGAAGTAAAAGTTGTTCATTTTGACCTCCCCGATGTCGCTAGAAGGTTCGTTTTTCACTTAAATGGTCTGTTCAGGTTTCGGTCTGGCATTTTCAGCTAATGCATTTTCATGAAACCTAATCATGCGCATCGTTTTAACCGTATTTAATAGGAGTGCAAATTTTCACAACTCTAGCTCAAAGCATGTTGAAGTTAATCCATATTTGCTTAAGAAAGTCGCGTTTTTCAGCGCTCTCGAGCCATTTCCATAGAACCGAGACTTAGTGGGGACCTCTTATAAGTATTTTCGGACATCCAGGACCATGGGGCAACATATCCTGCGTACACGGGCTATGCCACTAGACATACGTGAGCGTACGGATCGATAAACCGTCATTTTTCGACGAAAATCGCCTTTTTCAGCACTCTCGAGCCATTTCCATAGAACCGAGACTTAGTGGGGACCTCTTATGAGTATTTTCGGACATCCAGGACCATGGGGCAACATATCCTGCGTACATGGGCTATGCCACTAGACATACGTGAGCGTACTAGGGTGGCGCTATCTCAAAAATTCTTTTGATCAAAACGAGGCGAAACGAGACATTTTTGATCAAAACCAGACATTTTTGATCAAAAACAGACGTTTTTGATCAAAAACAGACGTTTTTGATCAAAAATCACTCGTTTTGATCAAAAATGTCTCGTTTTGGACTCGTTTTGTTCAAACGATTTTTTGAGACAGCGCCACCCTAGAGCGTACGGATCGATAAACCGCCATTTTTCGACGAAAATCGCCTTTTTCAGCACTCTCGAGCCATTTCCATAGAACCGAGACTTTGTGGGGACCTCCTATGAGTATTTTCGGACATCCAGG
>JACMIG010000878.1:0-25347 GCA_014805385.1 Levipalatum texanum
CATTTTTGGTCTCACAGCGAAAATTGAAAATCAGGGTATTATTCCTTTTTCACGGATGACCCGGTTTTGGCCATTTCCTGAAGCGGTGGCCTTGTTTTTGAATTTCTAATAAATTCCTACTTATGCAGTAGACCGAGGGCTACCACCATGCGAAAACCCCAAGTCATAGCTTCAAAATTCAGCGAGATATTCGCCATGGAGACAATCGTCAGTCTCCGTCTGTCTCCGTCTGTCTCCATTGTTCACGGAGAATAACCAGCACTGTAATGTCTAAGGACCTCTATAATGTCTAAGGACCTCTATACTCATATATAGCCAACCTGCCGATATTGCAGAGATGGGAAGAAATGATGATGTTGAGGACAGCAACTGTTGCCCAGGTGGTTTTTGCTATAAAAAAAGAACCCGGGGCAATGGATGACTCAGGACCAGCGTTACATGTGGTAACATTAATGCTTTTGAAAACAACACTGCGTTTGATGCGGCATCAGCCTGCATATTTATTGATTTCTGTACATGTCGTTGGAGTGAACGCAATCATTAAAGAAGGACCGCGAAGAACTTTGATTCCGTAGATTAGATTAAGACCATTAAGACACTAGATTACGGAAATGGAGAAACGTCGAGCGAAAGTGCATCGTTCCAGACAGATTCTGTAGTCAAACGCATTGATTTGTCTGGTCTGTTGTATGTAAACTGGCTTTTTGAAAGTTCTTCCTAGTCCCTTCATTAACTACTGATACTTCTTGCACTGGCGGCTTAGATCGATCCCAGGAGGGGTGTCGATGCATTCGTCATAGGACTTGATGTTACCCTGGGACACCATCCGCCACGTCCTCTCCTCGAGCACGGCTCGGCTGATTTCGACGCCTGTAACAGAATCGACCTCTCGATTTCATCACTAATGACACTAAGCTATCAAGAGGACCAATTGCGACCATTTAAAAATACATTCCTGGCAAAGAACACACGTAAGTTCGTTTTTCAGCCATCTTCTAGTCAATACGGCTGCGATGACCGGTTGAGCAAAGTTTTCAATTCAAACCCTAATGTACAAACCTTATGAATTATAATATAATTAAATGGCTTCATACCGAGTGAGTCGCAGAAGGTTTTCATAGCAGGAAACAGTGCATCATAGATGGCCTCTTTGTTTGTGCGATCGAGAGCAGTATTCGTAATTACGCGACAAAGGTTTTCGAGGTGGTCCTGAAAATTCTGATTGTGGATGGATTATCAAGCCCTAATGGAACTCTTTCCATAATAAGCCTGTTACCGAGGAACAACTACGCACCACGGGAACTGGATTCGCCAGCACCAGGGCTACAAGTCCAAGGAGTGCAAGCAGCCTCATCCTTCCGGTGGAGCAGTTGAGAAGGAAAGAGAGATGGACTGAGGTGCTTTTTGCTCATGACTCATAGAGAGCTGGGAGCCACATGTTACGCGGAGGAGGACTCGGGTAGGTTTTGCGCTAAGAGCTTGATCAGACGTGATCGGCCTTCTGTTTCAGCTATCTGCATGGCATCAAGATAGAGGGATTGGGGTGGGATATGTCGTATTCATTGAAGATTATTTCAGAAGGGTTTTTTTTGCATTTTCATGGATCAGAAAACATCAGCGATGCCAAGTAAATAATTTTTCAAGAGGAGGGATAATATAAAACGAGAGAAGCTGAGTGCAATAAAGATCTGCTGCGTCTCTCTTTTGTGTTGCCTCTCCGCCTGGATGAAAATTCTTTTTTGGTAGGACATATATGTAGGCAATGCATGAAAATTTATCAGAGGCAATCATCGAACATAACTCTCAACCAAAAAATGGTCGAAGTAAATGATTTTACGGTCGCCAGTTTCTGCAGCGCATGCGAACACTGAACTTCGTCTTGACCTTTCTGCAGTCTTCGAAAGATTTCCACTTTCCCGAGGTAACATCCGCCCATGTCGATTTCTCGAAGCCGTCGCGATCTATCGCGATGAATATTCCTGCAACGAATAGAATTCAAAGCTCAAAAATATGCTTCTTTGTAAGTCCATCACTGCAGCATTTTGAAACGCCAAACAGTACTAGATGGAGATTAACAAATCGTCTACAGATACTGATTGTGCCGTATAGCGTTTCGGCGGCGGGATACACGGTGTCATAGAAGTTCTTTTTATTGTCAAACGCAGTCGTCGACATTGCTCGGCAGAAAGGATCGACATCCTAAAAATAGTGAACTTGTGCAATTGGAATCATCTCAGCTTACAATTAGCTCTAGGATGAACTAAACTCACAGACATCATAAACGCCCTCGTACATCCTCCTATGAGACCGAGAAGAACGAGCAGCCTCATCCTTCCAGAGAGATGGCCGAAGATTGAAGGTCAAGAGGAAGGCTGAGAGGGCAGGGCGGATTTATATTCTTTGCTGAGGCAAGTGAGGGAAAGATATAGCAGTTGGCATGTGGTCCTAAAATCTTTCGGCAGCCTTTACCCCGCACTCCCTTCTTCCCGAACACATGTTCGTCCTCTGGCTATGAGTCACCTGAAAAACATGCTCCATTCTCACATTGTCTAATCTCTCCAGTACCAAGTTATCCGCCGGAATGATGAGGATTATCACTGTCTTCGACGATCAAAGCAGGCACGTTTGCTGTTCGGGACCACAGTTTCTGCGTAATTGCATTAAACACAGCTCCTGATCGCACGAGCAAGGAGACGTTCATCGATGCAAAGTTTTCCGTCATCAAAGCCCTGTAATACTTCTGACATTCACGGAGTAGGAGATTGTTGTAAAGCGGCGTAGTGGTTCATAAGCTGTACGTTCACTCTCTACTGTTTCTCCCCTCTCGCATTGTCCGTAGTTTTTCCACCATTGCGTGCCTACCCTGTGATGAGGAATAGAATTCACACTCCCTTCTCTTTCCCGCTTCTCACACTTTATGGTTTCCGTAGTAGCGTGCCTAGTCTGCGATGATGAGTTCATTATTTGCTGTTCACTACAAGCATGGGAATTTGGGACCTCGTCTGATCCTTACTATGATCCGAAACTGCACGCTCCATTATCTCCTTACTGTTTCTTGCCCATCGTATTCTCCCTTTGATTTTCCGTAATAGCGTGCCTAGTCTGTGATGATGAGTTGGGTATTTAGTACGGCGGCTGATCCTCACTGCCCGGTTGATCCGATCTGTTGAGTTTACATTGCTCTGTCGAAGGATGAAGCTGCTCACTCTTCTCGGACTCGTGGCTCTTGCAAAGGCGAATCCTGTTGTAGTAAGTTTAGATCATCGTACGAGTACGCGGGTGTACTAGACCGGTGCAATAGCGTATCCAAAGCTTTATATAGAGCTTCGCAATGTAAGGGTAGTGTCCAATTGTCGGACACCCGGACATTTCCAATTCCCGCGCACGGAAATTACCAAGTATGCATGGAGTGCTACCATAATTTACTTCTTCTAACCACATTTCATGGCCGTCTGAACCACGCGGGGTATGAAATGAGGTTCGAAGAGGTTGATCAAAAGCGCGTGCAGTCCGTCATTGTTCACCTACGGGCTTGCGAATTAGAGTGTTCTGGCCGCTGGATCAAACGTCTTCTTCTCAGGACACCTCCGCCTTCTGCCGCCTTACTGGAGAACTTACCCAAGCAGGGGCGACGAACGAAAAGTTCGTCAATGCTCTTGCTCCACTGATCAGGGATCTCTGCGAGAGCGTTGGCGTCCAGTTCAGCGTCGATCAATACGAGGCAGCAGTTCTAGGACACAAGCATCGTGATCCACCCCAGTAAGTGCATTTTTAAATTTATTTTCATGGCTTGATGGAGAGGATAAGATACGACAGACTTTTCAGTCGCAACACCTATGAAAGATGCATGCGCTACGTACTGACAGCGACTGAGCTCCGTCGAGAATGCCAGCAAATCATCGCGGAATAGTCTGATTCTCATAGAGATTATCGCCTTGAGAAAATGGTGTGTATTAACGGTATAAACGTTGATTTCAAGGGAACTTTTCTCATTTTGTGAATGAGTCATAGTAATCAATGGGCCCACAAGAATATGCTCCTACAGACAGTTTGGTCACGAAAATGTTCTTTGCAGGGGCTATCACCTGTTTCTCTTCCACCAGTCTCGATATTTGGGGAACATGTGGCTTCTCGATCTCTATGAGTCATCAGAGACAAGCACCTGAGCCATTCTCCCTTTCCCCTTTTCAATATCTCCAGTTTCAACAATAGAAAACCTTCAACGCCCACGCGCACTTTTCATCCAATTCAAAAATTCTCCTTATTCCTGGTTATTCATTCAAACTTTGCGGAACAATACATTGCGTTTCCTTATAAGGGACGATCCCTCCATTTTGCTCGTACTTGTGTTGCAACGTTTCCTGTATATGGCTTAATTACCTACCCACTTCAATTCAGCTCAATCAGAAGGATGAGGCTGCTTGTTTTCCTCGGACTCGTGGCCCTTGCACTGGCAAATCCAATTCATGTAAGTTTAGGCCTTTACGATTTTTATAACATTCGCAGGACCCTTACGACAAGTACTGTCGCCGTATTGGGGAACTAACGCAAGAAGGAGCGACAGAGGAAGCGTTCATCAACGCCATATTTCCGTTTGTCAAGGAAGTCTGCTACAGCGTTGGCATCACGATCAGCGTCGAAAAATTCAAAGCAACGACACTAGAGGATCTCCAGCATTATCCACTTCAAAATATGTAAAGTGATTTGTTTTAAGCTGAAATCACTTTAAAGTCAGGCCACCGAGGCCTATATGTGTTCCAAGTATTAGCTTTGGAGCTCAACGGCTCGTGCCGGGGGATCCCTCTGCTTGACCGGTACTAAACACGTCTATTAAATGGAACTTTTCAGTCGCATAACGTACCAGATATGCATGAACCCCAAGCCATCATCAGAGCAGCTCCGTCGTAGATGCCAGCAGATCATCGGCGAATAGAAGCTAGTCTTGGGCTCTTCACATTCCTCGCATTTTCAATAATTGAAATAAACATTCACATTCCATCGTTCTATCACGGTATTTCTACTATAATTCACCTCAGGCTTCAACAGCAGAAGCTAAAAAAGCGTTTTCCACTGTTTACGCGAATACAGCGTTTTACGCCGTTTCCAGCCTACTTGTGGTGAATGCGCTACGAAATTAGCTGACGACTGCTCGCATCACGTCAGGCTTCAACGGCATAAAAACATAAGCCCTCCTCCGCTCATCTATTTCTCATTCGCCAGATTTTTGGGGAACATGTGGCTTCTATGAGTCATCTGCAAAAACACCCAAGCCCTCCTCCTTCTCCCCTTGTCATTTTCTCCAGTCTCAACTGCTCATGCTGAAGGATGAGGCTGTTCGTTCTCCTTGGTCTCGTGGCTCTGGCTCTGGCAAATCCAATTTCTGTAAGTTTAGGTCTTTACGATTTTTATAACATTCGCAGGACCCTTACGACAAGTACTGTCGCCGTATTGGGGAACTAACGCAAACAGGAGCGAACGACGAAGTGTTCATCAACGCCATAGCTCCGTTTGCCAAGGATGTCTGCGACAGCGTTGGCATCACGATCATCGCCGAAAAATACAAAACAATGTGGCTAGCGGGCCTCCCTCATCGTCGACCTAGGTAATACAATTTGATTTCACTTTTGCTCGACTGGTACAAAACAAGCATGGTATAAAAAGGTTACGAAAACTGCAGAAAATCTTTCTGAATTTATTACGAATTCCAGCTGTGAATCGACTTTTTTAAACTCCTCCTGGCACAGCCAGCCCAAACTGATTGCAGGCTGGGTCTTGTAAGTGGTTTATAATGGCCCTGACACGAGTAAAAAATGCAATATTGAAATTGGTGAAAACTCATTCCTTATCGGTTAAACAAATCATCGAATAATTTGACGTTCTGTAAATGCCTGCTTTCCGGAACATTTTCTAGCCAACGGTAGAAGGCTAGCCAAAAATGTTGAAACTATTGCTATAGGGCAGTTTTGAACGGGCTACAAGATAAAAATATGTTTTTGCATTTATCCTGAATATCCTTTGAGTGGAAGGCTTTTATCGTAGAGGAAAATACTTACTGCTCATCTTTTTGACGACAGTAAATTCAGGACCCCAGATCCCGACCTGTTTTATTTTCGCATACGAATCCTCAGACATCTGGCTATCTCAAAAAAATTCGAGACCAGAATTCTATGGTCGCACTGGAGGTCAAACTCGACAAAGTTCCCTAAAAATCAAGGCTTTTTGACAAAACAACTAGTCTTCGTTGAGCCGTAACTCCCCGAGGGTAAAACCAAAGATGGGTTCAAAGAGATAATTTTGCTTCAATTGAATCACTCTTTATTTTCCATACTTGAAATTGGCTATTCCAGACCTTTTGTTCGGAGACTATTTGGGCTATCATGGTGAAAAATTCTAAAAAAAAAATTTCGAATTTTTCACCATGAAATTTTTCACCTTCGAATTTTTCACCATCATGGTCCAAATGGTCGCCGAACAAAAGGTCTGGAGTAGCAGATTTCAAGTATGAAATATAAAGAGTGGTTCAAGTGAAGCAAACTAATCTCTTTGAACCCATCTTTGGTTTTACCCTCGAGGAGTTACGGCTCAACGAAGACAAGTTGTTTTGTCAAAAAGCCTTGATTTTTAGGGAACTTTGTCGAGTTTGACCTCCAGTGCGACCATAGAATTCTGGTCTCGAATTTTTTTGAGATATCCAGATGTCTGAGGATTCGTATGCGAAAATAAAACAGGTCGGGATCTGGGGGTCCTGAATTTACTGTCGTCAAAAAGATCAGCAGTAAGTATTTTCCTCAACGATAAAAGCCTTCCACTCAAAAGATATTCAGGATAAATGCAAAAACATATTTTTATCTTGTAGCCCGTTCAAAACTGCCCTATAGCAATAGTTTCAACATTTTTGGCTAGCCTTCTACCGTTGGCTAGAAAATGTTCCGGGAAGCAGGCATTTACATAACGTTAAATTATTCGATGATTTGTTTAACCGATAAGGAATGAGTTTTCACCAATTTCAATATTGCATTTTTTACTCGTGTCAGGGCCATTATAAACCACTTGCAAGACTCGGCCTACAAGCAGTTTGGGCTGGCTGTGCCAGGAGGATTTTGAGCGAGAGCCAGAGTCCGCGAACATGTTCAAAGTTTGGAATTCGAATCCCTGACGTTGAGGAAAACTACACAATTGTGTTGCTTCCCTGACGATCAGGGATTGAGTGGAATTCAAATTTTCTTTTCAAAACTAGCTTCCTGGCAGGGACCCTTTAAATGAAACTTTGAGTCGCAAACCGTACGAGAGATGCATGAGCCGCAAGCGATCACCAGATCAAATCCGTCGGAGATGCCAGCAGATCAGCGACGAATAGGATGCTCGTTTTCGGCTCTCTTCATATTCACCGCTTTCTGTGAGAAATCAAGATAAATATTGGCAAGCCATAGATTATGGTTTAAACGAAACCCATTCACCCTTCTTCCCGGCCACGTTCTTGTCATCTGACAATGCGCTATTGCGCAATAACATTCAATTCATTCGTGTTTGAACAATCCGGACAGCTCGGAGAAAACTTTGGAAAAAATGATTTGTCCAAAACGCTGAAAATGGATTAGAAAAACTAGACCAAAAGCAGTGGAAATGCTCCTTTGTAATCTAAGGGAAACCTTTCCGTTTTGTTCCGGTTCATATTGCGCGTTTTGTGTTTTCACTGGTTTTTCCCGACTGTCCGGATTGTGCACAACAGCGTTTTGACGGTTTGAAAAAAAAACGTTTTAGTTGAACACGCCTTATATATAGCGCGATCCATTCACCCTGTTTGTTTCTCGTCTTCATCATTGTTCTTTTGGATTTTCATGGTAGGGTGCATAGTCTGTTATGATGAGATCACGAGCGGTGATCCCTACACGTGGTGAACTTGACGCCAACGCTCTCGCAGAGCTCCCTCACCAGCGGAGCAAGAGCATTGACAAATGTTTCGTTCGTCGCCCTGCTTGTGTAACTTCTCCAGGAAGGAGGCAGAAGGCGGAGTTGTCCTTTGAATTAGATTTTTATCGCACAACTTGTCTGAAGGATCCTGCTGATGATACAAGTGTGTCGCAAGTCTCCGTCAGACGAGCTCTGTCACGAATGCCAGAATCTCCTGGATGAACAGTATGCCTAGGCATCTCATCGTGTTCTTCGCCTTCTCGAGTAATTGAGATAAATATTCGCATAACTTTGTTCGTTCGTATAGAAAGATCGTCAGGATGAGTCTTCATCCGCTCACCTTTTTCTCATTCACCAGTCTTGATTCCTCGGGGTCATATAGCATGCGCTCTCAATGAGTCATCGACAAATCCACCTCGTTCTCTCGTCTTGTTACAATCAAATTCAGTATCGACTTCTCCACTGTATGGATGACGCATAGAGTTCTCCTCATTTTTAGAGTTCTCCCCATTTTTAGAGTTCTCCCCGTTTTCTCTCGTGATCCTAGCTCTCGTTCCCCTTACCCTCGCAAATCCAGTACCGGTAAGTTGCATTGGCATAGTTGAATGATCCTGGTGCATACTTGAATGATCCTTTCTCTGCTGATTGTCGTCTTTCTCGTTGTCACTATTCTGTCTACCGCCGTGTTTCTCTTAATCGGGGGTGGCAAGGCCTAATGATCAGAATGTCGAACGTGGTCGGTCAATTTGCATACTCACAAAACATTACATAAAACGTTTATCTGACACTTATTAAACTTCCGTAGGGAGTGGGACACGTTCGCGTGTAGAAGGTTGCAATAGATGACCTACTTCTTCCTCGCATATTTCCGGCATTTGATTTGCACTCCATTTCCCGGCTTCAATTCATTCACGCACTGATCGATGGTGAATACGCCCAGTTCACTGCAATGGTGTATAATGCCGGCAAAATTAACCATGGGAACGTACGCTCATCGGCCTACGATCTCTTCACAGTTCTCTCCTTTCTCTAACCGCCAGACAAGTTAGAGAAACGAGAGAACTGTGGAGATAGATCGTAGGGCGGTGAGCCTACATTCCGTATGGATAATTCCCCCGACAATGGATATCGGGTCATGCAAGAAGCGTACCCTTGTACTTCAGACATCTTCGCACTAAACACGGTCCACACGACTGCGCGATTGATGGTGACTCCAAGGCTGCTGCAAAGCGTTTCGTAGGCAGGGTACATGACATCGAAGAAAGCCTCGAAATTCGAGAACAACAGCGCCCTATTGTCGACGACGGCGGTGCAAAAACCAGTATAGGGTTCCTGAAAGATCGTCATTTCAGGACTTGCAGACAGACCGTCTTTACCAGAAGCTCTAACTACTGAGAACTTTTATGCTCACTCACGGGAGTAGGATTGGCCAGCGCAATAGCTACGAGGCCGAGAAGAGCGAGCAGCCTCATCCTTCTCGAGTGGAGTAGTCGAGACTGGAGGGATCGGTAGGAGGGGCAGGATAGGCTTAGGTGGTTTTTACTGATGATTCACGGGCTGATGGAGAACATGTGGTCGGGAAGAATCTTAAGCGAAGCAAGAAAGAGCCCGCAGAATGTTTTTCGCCCTGCATCCGGCCAACTGCTTGGAGACGAGCTCTGTAGCAAAAAAAGCCACCAGTTGAACTCATCTTTTCCTTCATTCCCCCGTCGAAGAGAATGAGGCTGCTCTTCGCGATCGTCGCTTTTGAGACAGCACTTTCGAGGACGAGCTCTGATCGGATTGAAGGTAGGACAATATAAAGTGAAAAGAATCTAAGAAACTGGATTAAAAATTGATTGCATGAAATGTGACGGTATTTATCATTGGTGCCATTGTACCACGGGCGGGCGCAGCCCGCCCGTTGCCTAGCAGAGCGAAGCTCCGCTAGTTGGTAACATAACGCAGTCATCTTTGAAAAGACTGATCGTAAACGCTGCATTAATCAATTTGTTTTTGTTAGGTAACTCAATACAAGTCAAAAAAACATATGCGTCATCGTTCCCGTGGGAGAAGCGGAGATCGGAGAGAATAGAGAAAGGAGGACTGGATGAGAAATGTGGCTCACATCAGTTGGTTTTTGCGAAAAAGTGCCTGAGCCGATGATTCGGAACGAACATGTGGCACATTGAAAGGAATGTGAGCTTAGAAACTGAAGCAGTTTGAATTCATGAAGAATTTCAAAAATACAGCATTAGAAGACGTAGGATTTAAAACGCTTCCTTTGACAACCTTTTTACTATGGGGATCTAAACTCGCGAGGATCGGATTCGTCTGAGAAACTTTTTCAACGTTGTGCGTACTCGTTGTGGGAAGTTCCAAATCCATACCGGAAATGAAACGGCGGAAGATCAAGTGCTGCATTTTCCCACGGTTCCGTGGGAATGCGCCATGTTTTATGCACTACAATATAAATGCTCCTTGTGTTTATCTAATGGGTTGAAAAAATAGCTTTATCAATGTTTTCGAGCTGTGCTTAAAGGAGGAGTTGCAGCAACTTTTTGGCCCCAGACGGAGTGTACTTTCCCCATACGTCTACGTATTGAAATATTGCATTTCAATAAGTAGACGTATGGGGAAAGTACACTCCTTCTGGGGGCAAAAAGTTGCTGTTACTCCTCCTTTAAATGTTCAAAATTAGGCGATAACGATTATGTCTGAAGGTATGGTATTTTCATTCCCTGTTTAACGTTTCAATTCTGCATTGCACGAAAAGTTCGCGCTCCGAACCCCTCATTGAATCGCACGTCTCGTAGGTGAATTTGTCCAAATCCCTACAATTATCAGAATCGGAATTTCATTATACAATAAATAACTAGTTCAATAAAGTGCTCACCATTGAGTTAGACGCTTATTAGTCTTCATCATGCTGGCCTTTGTAGTTTCTTGATCTATCTTCACACCCAGGTTGCCGCAAAGCGTTTCGTATGAAGGGTATATGGCATTGAAAAATGCTTCCATATCCGAGAGCATGAGTGCCTTGTTGTCGACCATTGTGTGGCAGGCACGAAGGAGAAGACCCTGATTAACCTGAACAAGCACCAGGATCATTCAACTACAATAGCTGATCTAAACTCACCGGTGTTGGATCTGCCAGCGCAAGGGCAACGAGACCGAGGAGAGCGAGCAGCCTCATCCTTCGCGAGGAGAAGTCGAGACTGGTGAGGCGGACAGTGGCCGATTCGTCGTACGTCATCGAGACTCGCGTTACGCTTTCGCAGCGTTTCTGCCCGTTCTAACCGCGTGTTTTCGGGGAAACTCGAATTCACGACAACTGGAGAGATCGGAGGGATGGAAAGGGAAAAAGGCTTAAGTCCTTTTCGCTGGGGACGCAGAAGCTGATGGAGAACATGTGGTCAGGAAGAATCTTAAGAGGGGCTGGAAAGAACCCTCCGAATATTTTTCGGTCTGCATCCGGCCAACTTCTTGGAGACGAGCTTTAGTGCGAAAAAAGCCACCACTTGAACTCATCTTTTCCTCCATTCCCCCGTCGAAGAGATTGCTCTTCGCGATCGTCATAGGAATTGACTTCTCCAGCGATTATTTTCTTCCCTCTTTCTAAGTTCTGATTACTCGTTGCGATACCAAACTGGAAATGATGATGATGTGAAGTGAAGTGATCACTTGGACAGTATATGCACATGACAGCTGATGTGTATGGTACATTGTTCCAGATGGAGAGTGTCCACGGCTGTTTCGAAGAAAAGACCGTGTTTATCTCTCAAAGTGTGACATCCCAATGGACACGGAGAAAAAGGCGAAATTAACGTTCCGGGCAATGCGCTCATCGCCCTACGATCTCTCTGCACTGTTGTCTCGTTGTCTGGCGGTTAGAGAAACGAGAGTTCTATTGAGAGAGATCTTAGGGCGATGAGCGTATTGTCCGGAATGTTTACTCCGCCGACAGTATATATCCAGACCATGATATGCCATTGCATAATTTATTCCATTTATACAGTGATAGAACAAAGGTATGTGAATATTTATTTCAATGCCTTGGAGGAATATGATGAGAGACCAAGACGAGTTCCTATTCGTCGTGGATCTGCTGGCATCTCCGACGGATTTGATCTGATGATCGCTTGCGGCTCATGCATCTCTCATACGGTTTGCGACTAAAAGTTTCATTTATAGGGTCCCTGCCAGAAAGCCGGTTTTGAAAAGAACATTTCAATCCCACTCAATCCCTGATCGTCAGGGAAACAACACAATTGTGTCGTTTTCCTCAAGGTCAGGGATTCGAAAAAAAATCAAATTGCATTTACCTAGGTCGACGATGAGGGAGGCCCGCTAGCATCATTGCTTTGTATTTTTCGGCGGTGATCGTGATGCCAACGCTGTCGCAGACATCCTTGACAAATGGAGCTATGGCGTCGATGAACGCTTTGTCGGCCGCTCCTTTTTGCGTTAGTTCCCCAATACGGCGGCAGTACTTGTCGTAAGGGTCCTGCGAATGTTATAAATATCGTGAAGACCTAAACTTACAGGAATTGGATTTGCCAGCACAAGGGCAACGAGACCGAAGAGAACGAGCAGCCTCATCCTTCCGATTGAGCAGTTGAGACTGGAGAAAGTGACAAGGGGAAATGGGAGATGGCTCAGGTGTTTTTGCAGATGACTCATCGAGAAGCCACATGCTCCCGATATCTTGGGACTGGTCGATAAGAAACAGGTGAACGGAAGAGGGCTAAGGTTAGTTTCTGCTGTTGAAGCCTGAAGTGAAGCGATTGTTCCCTTGTCATCAGTAGATTACTCCTTGTTCCAAACGATAAGTCAAGAACGGCAAATGAGAATCAGAGATGAAGCGTGCTTGAGACAAGTCCCATGGAAATCAAAATTTTCAGTTTATCACTAGGCTCTCCTCTTTCTCATCCACCAGTCTCCAGATGGGAAACATATGGCTTCTCGATCTCAATGAGTGCAACTGATTGTGAGACATCCTCCTTCTCCCCTTGCCAATTTCTCCAGTATCAAATGCTCAAGCTGAACGCTGAGGCACCTCGCAGTCTTACCACGAAGATTTAAACTCCACTGGAAGGACGAGCAGCGTTACCCTTCCAGTGGGGCATTCGAGTCAGGAGAGGCTGAAGGAATGTGGGACCGATTGCAGGGCTCAGGTGCTTTTTGCTGATGACTCAGAGAGAGAGAGCGCATATTTCCAGGCCGTGAACATTTCCCCTACATTCAGTTCATTTCATTTATACTGTGCTGTACCAAAGGTATGCGAATATTTATTTCAATTTCTTGAAAATACGAGAAATATGATGAGAGACCAAAACGAGCTCCTATTCGTCGCGGATCTTCTGGCATTTGTGACGGATATTCTCGGATGATGGCTTACGGCTCATGCATCTCTCGTACGTGTGGCGACTACAATGTTCCATAGTTTGTGTTTTGTACTGTGGAGCATGTGCCGGGTGAACTGAGCTTCCAAGCTAATGCTTGCAACGCAGGTGTGCCCCGGTGTCTGATTGCCAAGCATACCGGACTTCAAATGATTAGTTCGTAAAACAAATCACTTTACCTAGGACGACGATGCGAGAGGCCCGCGAGCATCGTTGTTGTGTACTTTTCGGCGGTGATCGTGATGCCAACGCTGTCACAGAGATCCTTGAACACTGGAGCTATGGCGTTGATGAATGCTTCGTCGCTCTCTCCTGCTTGCGTAAGCTCCCCCTGCACGCTGCAGAACTTGTCCCAAGGGTCCTGTGAATTTTAAAAACAATCGTCAGGGGACAAAGGCGTAACTTGCATTCTGAATTCCGAGGTCATGAACTTACTGGAATTGAATTCGCCAACGCAAGGGCCGAGCAGAGAAGAGCGAGAAGAGCGAGCAGCCTCATCCTTCCGATTGAGCAGTTGAGACTGGAGAAAGTGGCAAGGGGAGAAGGAGGATGGCTCAGGTGTTTTTGCAGATGACTCATCGAGAAGCCACATGTTCCCCATTTCTCGAGACTGGTGGATGAGGAACAGGTGAGCCAAGGGCCTAGGTTAGTTTCTGCTGTTGAAGCCTGCCTGACGTGAAGCGATTGCTCTCTTGTCGTCAGTTGATTGCGTGACGCAATATCCCAGATGATAATTCAAGAACGCCATAGTGACAAGACCCCTTGAAATTTAAAGTCTTACGTTTATCACGTCAACGAACATCAACTTATGAGAATCGAAGACGTTCATAATCGAAGACATATTCCGCGCTGACTTTCTGGCGGCATTCTCGACGGAGCTCATTCGCTGTCGGCACGAAGCGCATGCAATCTTTCGTAGGTATTGCGACTGAAAATTCTATCGTATTTTATCCTCTCTCTCAATCCATAAAATATTAACTGGGGAGGATCACGCTGCTTGGGTCCTAGAATTGCTACCACTTATTGAGCGGCTCTGAACTTGACGCCAACACTCTCGCAGCGGTCCCTCACCAGAGGAGCAAGAGCATTGACAAAAGTTTCGTTCGTCGCCCCTGCTTGAGTAAGTTCTCCAGTAAGGCGGCAGAAGGCGGAGGTGTCCTTTGAATTAGATTTTATCGAATTAGATTTTTATCGCACAACTTGTCTGAAGGATCCTGCTGATGATACAAGTGCGTCGCAAGTCTGCGTCAGACGAGCTCCGTCACGAATGCCAGAATCTCCTGGTTGTATGCCATCGTCAGCATGAGTCTTCCGCACACCTTTTTCTCATTCACCAGTCTTGATTCCTCCAGATCATATGGCTTCGCGCTCTCAATGACTCATCGGCAAAACCACCTGAGCCCATCGTTCTCTCGTCTTGTTACAATCAAATTCAGGATCGAATTCTCCACTGGAAGGATGAGGCTGCTCGTGCTCCTAGCGCTCGCTCCCCTTATTGAGATAAATATTCGCAAACCCTTCCTTGTACGTTAATTGTCTAATCGCAAAGCTTTGGAAATCAAATATTTATACGAAGTTGGAAGATGAAGTTTAGAGGAGAAGGGTGGAGAAAAGATTGACAACGAAGATACTCAACTGGTCGCCAGATCCCTATCGCTGGAAGACATCAAAACGCTGAGCCGAAGACTTCAAATAATGTCCACTTATCAACCATACATAAGCACCTTTTTCATTCCAACTGACGAAGATGGTGAACGAGAGATAAAACTTTGTTATAATGGAGTGGTTGCGTCCGTGCCATTTCTCGAAGGAAAAGCGACAAGGCTAGAAAATCCTCATTTCTACAGCACTCCATTCCATCGCTTGCATCCGTCGCGGAGATGTTGCGCCAACGTCGGGCGTTCGCCGATGCAGCTTTCGTACGCGTTCCTTCTGTAAGATATTTCACATTTTCGAGCTTTTCCTCTTTAAGGAGGGGAAACGTGACTCTCCGAGTGCTGATGATGGTCGATTTTTGCAAGTAAAAATTACAGAAAACGATTGCAGAATCATCGCAAAGTTCGTAGATACCAATGCCCTTGAGTTCACTAGGTGCCAATAGAAGCTAGGATGCTCGCGTTTCACCTGGGATGATGGTAGTGTCCACTGCGCACAAAATCAGCGAATTTGTCGCTCTTGAGCTCGATGCCAACGCCGGAGCACAGATCCTTGGCCGTAGGGAATACTGTCTTCGTGAAAGCTTCGACAGTCGTGCCTTCTTTAGCTTGATCCGATGCTACGCGGCAGAACGTGGTGAAGAGGTCCTGTAAACGTTGCTTTGATTCGAGCCATCTTCATCTTCACCATGATCAACACCGCTCACTACCATTGATCACCGATGTTCTCAACTCACATTTGTCGAAAGGGCAGCCGCGAAGGCAGCGAGCAAAAGGAGAGCCAGCAGCCTCATCCTTAGAGCGGAGAAGTCGAGAGGACTGAGGCAAGGAAAAGGGATGGAATCAGTTGGTATCCTTTTTGCTATTGAGCACATCCCCCAAGCAGTTGGCCAGATGCGGGTTTAAATACTTCGGAGGACTCTCTCTTTCCCCTCCTTCTCCGCACTTTTCCTGATCACAAGCTCGTCCTCTGTCAATGAGTCACCATCAAAAAGCACCTGAGCCCATTCCCCTCCTCCCCTGCTCAAACCCATCCACCTTGGACTCGTGGCCCTTGCAATGGAGAAGCCGATTCCCATTGGTAATGTAGTAATATCAAAGATAGAAGTTGTCCTAAGTCGGAAATGGCAATATTTTAAGGACCCCACTACATTCGGCCGCATTCTTCCGCATAACCGCTAACGTTGAGTTCATCGATGCTCTTGCGCCAACGATCGGGGACATATGTGACAGTGTTGGCGTCAAAACTTGACGACAATTTCGCAGCCGATCTCAAGAAAAGAGATAATGGATTCAACTATGATGTTTCGCGAATCTTAAAATTTCATTTCCAATGTGGAATGTACTCTCATCTAAAGTTCGAGCGAATTTTGACAGACAAACAGCATTTTTGTTGTCTATTTACAATAAAAGAGGCAATGATCTCATTGTCAGAATCGTTTTGCAGACGAAAAACCTACGAGCGCTGCATGAGATTCGGTCTACCAAGCACGGAACAACTCCGTCACGACTGCAAGACAAGTTTGAAAGAATAGGAACGATCTTAGTGTTCTTATCGAGTGGCGTTTTGTTGAAAATTTTCGAATGTAAATAAACATTTTTTTTATAATTTTCCGACCACCGCCTGTTAAGAATCTTCGATTATGGTGCAGTCAAAGGCAATAGCTCATGAATCCCCTGGATAAAGACCGACACATTTCACGCAAATAATTATGTGTCTAGTTTCTTGGATTCCATTCACTTTTTATTGTTCTACTTTCAATCCGATCACGAGCTCGTCCTCTGCCTTTGATTCATCAATCGAAAGTGCTGAGAGCAAGCGGTCTCATTCTTTGGGTGGAGAAGTCGAGGAGGGAATGGGGGGAATGGGGGGAAAATATGAGATCAACTGATGGCTTATTCTCTATAAAACTCGTCTCCAAGCAGTAAGCCGGATGCAGGCCGAAAAACTTCGGCGGGTTCTTTCCTGTGCCGCTTCAGATTCTTCCCGACCACATGTTCTCTATCAGCCTCTGAGCTACCAGCAAAAAAACACCTAGCCCATCCTGTCCCTCGTTCCGATCTATCCAGTCTAGGACAAATTCACTTACGCCACGTGCGTTTCGAAGAGTGCTTCCGATCGCGAACTTCACGAGTAGAGTAGGAGGAGAAGAGAGGGGATGGGGACATAATACGACTGATTGTGAGCAACTTTGAACGGAACTCATGATGTTTTGAGTCCGATGGGAGATTGATCGATCGAGAACGAGAGAAACAAGAAAATCGTTTATCGATTTTGGTTTCGGGGGAATCTGATTCGCCTAACGCTGCGAAGCCGCGTTGTCGCCCTGCTCATTGTAGATCACATAGAGGGTGTGTCTCCGCGGGTGTGGCAGTCGTTGGAGCTGCCACCGCATCCTTTCATACGCTTCCATTTGCAAAGCTGAAGAAGAGATGAAAGGACTACTTGCGCTGTGTTTGTAAGGGTTAGACTTACAGTGTACTTGAAGCCAGTCGCATCTCTCTCAAACGCCAGGAGAAAGAAGAGACGCGCAAGGAGGGTTTCCTCCCAGCAGCTGCGTGTTGTCCTCTCGCAATTCCCGTCATGATGATGGGAGAGCCGTCCTGAATATATTAAAGAAGGAGTTCGAGCAATCAAATTTGCATTGATTTATATGCACTTTTGGCCTGACAATGAGTCTGGACCCAGACTCACGCTAAAAGTGCATATAAATCAATGCCAATTTGATTGCTCGAACTCCTTCTTTAAGGAGTTAAAGAAAGAGTAGATAGGATATTGTGGCAAATGTGGCCTAGCTTGGGGGGGGAGTAGAATACGCACACTCGAGAAGATTGAACCTTTGGTTGGATGATGACGGCTTCGGTCATCTGATTTTAATTCTGATCGGCTACTTCAAATTGAGTCCAGATCGTCGTCATGATAGTTGAAGAAACTGCGCAGTATAGGTGCGCTGAAATGGAAGAGCTAAAATCTAAACAAAAAGAAAGAGAGGCGATCACAACTGTACGATAAAATGAAGCACGAAGGTTTGGTTCCTTTTCAAGGCGACGGTGTTATGTTGGTGTTTCGACATGATTCATTGCCGAGGCAGAGATAGGAAAGGGGAATGGAAGAACGATGGTGACACCCTCTCAGGATATTACTGAATCATGAGAGAGTGGCGGAATGTCTATTGTTTGGTGAAATCTAATTGCCACCTTCTTTGAATTTCTGGCGAATAAAGTATTGATCTTCCAAAACAGCTGAGAATGCGCAATGTAGTTGCGATGAAAAAGAAAGAGCTACAAGTCAAGGGGGTATAGTGAAGCGAGCGGTATTGAAGGAGAAATGAAGGACGAACACCATGGTTCCATTTGAAGGCAAAGTTCTTTTTCATCGCAACTAAATTGCGCATTCTCAGCTGTTCTGGAAGATCAATACTTTATTCGCCAGAAATTCAAAGAAGGTGGCAATTAGATTTCACCAAACAATAGACATTCCGCCACTCTCTCATGATTCAGTAATATCCCTCCTCAGAGGGTGTCACCATCGTTCTTCCCTATCCCCTTTCCTCCCTCTGTCTCGGCAATGAATCATGTCGAAACATCAACATAACACCGTCGCCATGAAAAGGAACCAAACCTCCGTGCATCATTTTATCGTACAGTTGTGATCACCTCTCTTTTGTTGAGATTTTAGATGTTCCGTTTCAGCGCATCTATACTGCGCATTTTCTTCGACTATCATGACTAGATCAACGATCTGGACTCAATTTGAAGTACCGAAGTCGTCATCATCCAACCAAAGGTTCAATCTTCTCGAATGTGCATATTCTACTCCCCCCCCAAGCTAGGCCACATTTGCGACAATCTGGAATCTACTATTTGTTTAAAGAAGGAGTATGAGCAAGATTCCGGTCCGTAAAACAGCTGTGGAAATTATGGACAAAATATTCTAAAATGCAGACACAGGCGAAAGTGCACGTGCACTTTCGCCTTGTCTCTGCAGGGCGAAAAGCAAAGCATAAAAGGCTTTGGCTCCGTCTTCCATTTGTCAACCATGAAATTCTCCTGTTTTTGTTTTGCATCACTGCGATCTTCTCCGTAATCAATGGAGACGGCAACGTGGCTGCCGCCGATAAGGACCGTTCTCTCGACGACCACCCGATCTTCCGTCGCAGTTCGGTTCGTTTCATGATGCAGTAATTCGTATTATTAATATTTAAAAACACTTTACTTGACATACGAAGCGGTGCAGAAGCTGTTCCTGTTAGCGTTTTCAGATTGTTCTTTCTCCACTGTTTCTCGTTTCTCTAGCTATCTTTTCAGATTAGAGACAGTGTATTCACGCCTAGGTGTGAGGCTCGGTACAGCCTCTGCATTATAGAAAAAAGTGCTGATTCGACTATTTCGAAAGAAAACGCCATGTGTTCGATAAGAGTAGCTAATTATTTAGTGCCTCATATTATTTTTACGCCGCAATTTTTGTGCAAAATTATTCGAAATGATTATACTGCCTACGATATTTTATTCAGGGGAATCAAGATCGTGCTGATTGTTCCTGCATTGCATGGTTGATCTGCGTCTGCTTGGAATGATTTTTTTTTCTAAAAAAAATAAAATCACTTCTGCACTCTTGTAACCTGAATGATTGTGGTGCGGGCCAAGGGTATTCCGTGGCAGGCTCATTCTCCTTCCGAATATCGAAGAAGTTGATGGTGAGGAAGACGGCTATTATGATGTCGATGATCAAGACGATCATTTCGATGAATAATTCATCCGTGCACCTGCAGAAGGAGGCATTGCCGACGTACGATGTGGAGAATAATAGTTCGCCCCTTTGGAGATCAATTCAGCTCATAACCAAGAAAGCGTTCAATCGAGAAGACGGTATGGGCCATACCGTATGGCAGTATATTTTTCGGGCGTTATTTCCAAATGTAATTTTACGGAAAACGCGTCAAGAGACGTTTGAATTTTACAAAATATATAGTAATTGATAATTTTGTCTACACACAGAAAAAAATCTGCCAAATTTGGCAGATTGAATGGCAGATATTTCCGCGAAATTGCAACATCCTGAAATATCTGCCATTTTTTGCGGCAGAACAATCTGCCACTGATTGAATCTGCCATTATTGGCATTTGATTCATTCATTTCTCCAGCACCTACAGCAGGGGCGATTTTTCAAAAAGCTGCTTTCATTATCAAATCCAGACGGTTTCCCCTTTGTTAGCACTGTGTCTTGAACAATACGTAAATATCAGAATTTATTCACATCGAAACAATAAGAAATGAGACCAAATTGAAGTACAATCCGGAGGAAACAACGACTAACAATAAGATTAGGTTAGGAAGACGTCTCTTGTTCAACAAATACACAACAACGAATAAGTCATCCCATGCATACAACAAAGATTGAAAACTAGAACACAACTAAAAGCTAAATGCATGCCAAGGAAGTGATTCCACACCGTACTCGATCGATGCGTCGCTTTCGTCCAGAGTCGTGGACACTCGTCGACGGCCACGGTAGCAAGGGCGTCCTCCTTGCCCGTGACGATGAACACGCCTGAAAATCAGTTTTGCTTTGAAAACGCTATTTTTCATGGTAATTATATCATATCTAATAATTATTAACGTGGTGCCAAAGCTGTTCCAATTCGCGTTTCGTCTTCACCTAGGCAGGCCACGCCCCCTTGCGTACCATTAGAGGGGGCTTAGGTGTAAACGGAACGCAAAAAGGAACATCTTTGACACCACAACAATAATATTGTGAGTGATGAAATAAGCTTTAGAGAGAGAGCCTTTGCGTAATATTCTAGGCAATAAGTGTTTAGGCCAATCAATAGATGAAAATTGAAAAGCATGCTCAAGCCTATGTACTGGCGGAATAATAAGAAAAGATCACTGTACCTTGATAGCGATGGGGCTCGACCTTTCCGGTCTTTCCTCCCCTCATTCCACCGCCACCTCGAGGTGACCCACGGCCACGGAAGCCTCCTCGATCTTCGAAGCCTCCTCGATCTTCGAAGCCTCCTCGATGAGATCCACTGAATATACGCGTCGTTATTTACGTGACATTTCAGGGCCAATAGCATTGTTTAAAGAAATAATTAATTCCACAAGGAAAGTCGCAATACATACCGGAATCCTCAGCGACAGCCACAACGGAATTCACCTCGAATTACGCTGCCGAAGCCTCCACGATCTCCGCTGCCCTGCATCGATAAATTGTGATCGAACACGAAACAATCATAAATTGCAGAGATAGCAAAAATTCTAAAGCCGCTTGTCGTGCTGGTTTACACTCAAAATCAATCGATGAATAATGGCATATTGTTCTACCCAAAACGGCAGATCGGTCTGCCAAAACTGGCAGATTGGTTTGCCGAAAATGGCAGATTGGTCTTCCAATAGTGGCGGAATATTCCGAACAAATTTTCTGGTACATTCAATCTGCCTAAATATGCAGATTTTTCCGCGGTCTCAGTCAATCTGCCAATATTGTCGGAATCCATCATTGGATCTGGCACCTCCCAGAAAACGACAGATTTGTTATTCCAACAATGGCAGAATTTCTGGCAGATTCATTCCGAAATTTCAATGGCAGATTAATCAGTGGCAGATTTTTTTCTGTGTGTACAGTTACTAATTATTTAAGCAGTCAGAAACTCACGCAGAGAAGTAGATATCGCCACGGCAATTGCCATCGTTGCCAACTTCACGAAGGACATGATACTAAAGAAGTTGGCAACAGCGCGGGAACAATGAGATACGCATTCTTCATGAACAGACCTGAAAAAAGTAAATGGATTTTTGGACTGGCACTGATGCGCCAAAGAAATTTTAATTTCATCTTCCGCGGTGGTTATGCCCGTAATCTTTCCTGCTCCAGATTGAAAGGGAAGGTGAATCTTTCGAAAACACGATCAAAGAGGTTCGCATCATATAGGACATTGCACCTTACTAAGGCTACTGTTCTCCAGAGGGACAGGAGTATGACACATACTCTACATTTTTAGTGACCTTCACATCCTTCTCCCCTTCTTCCAAGCGTATGCGCTTTCTCTTCTCACTAATCTTCCTCTGTCCCAGATACATCGGCCGGACGGTCAATGCGTTACAATCCATTTTACTTGGTCTCCTTTTCGGAACCAATGCCCTCCTCCTTTCATCGAGATCTTCTGGAACCTTCTGTCCTTCTCGACAGGAATCTGGTCACTCTTAACATTGCCGGAACTCTTCGGCTCTGGGTTGCTGTCCTCGACAGTCTCCACAGACTACTTCCTGTGTCTCGGATCTCTCCTGCTTTTCTTCGACTTGCCAGATCGATATTCTGCACCGAGAGCTTCATGCGCTGGTGTAGTTTCAAATACTGTGACCCGCAAACGGTTCACTCATGAACCTCAGCTTTCTTCTCAATAAGCGACCGAGACATACCTCCACCGGTGGCTTCTTCCACCATAGTCTCGTCTTCAACACTTATTGTAGAGAACCCGAAGCTTTCTAATTCCCACGCCCGGACAACCCCAATGACGGACTGTGTTCGCTTTTGATCTGCCTTCTCGTGCCCCTTTCACGGTCGATTGAATCACAAGGGTCATGAAACTGGGTTCGATGAAGAAGATCAAAAGCGCGCGCAGTTGGATATATTGGTATTATTCGGGCGTGGGAATTAGAACGCACCGGGTTCTCTACAATAACTGATGGGCATTCTGTGGGAGCTGGTCGAAAGCGCGATATGCTTTCATCTTTCGTATCCCGCCAATCTCCGTGAGTTGAGGGATACTCAATCCAGTTGCCCTTCACGACGGAATACTCCACTTCGCAGTCGAACCTTCCTAGGGGTCTCACCTCTATGTCATTGGCGAACACTAGGTTAATCCGGGCATCCGGCCTGATCCAATTACATATTCGTGACTAGAGTATTCTCCGAGCAGGTATCGACCTGCTTGTCGAGTGACCTCTCATTCATCCGACTTGTACCACCATCCTTCCGGCGTCGGTGTCTGACTCCACGTACATACTTCTCTCGAGTACACCACATTTATGTTTTCTTGTTCGTGAGCTTCATTCTGCACATCTACGCGGTGTGTCACTTGCGGATGCAGACCGTTGAAGTGTCCTCCTCAGTGGACTCCTCTAAATCATTGAGAGTTAGGTCATACATCTGGCTCGCTGCCCTCAGCAGTTGCGCTCTAGACTCGACCATTCTTGATAGGTCCATATTCGCAAAGAATGCTGTGACCTTCATCTTTTCAGGAGTACTCGCTGTGAATTCTCCGATCTGATACAACTGGTTCACGTCATAAGTAAGCGAAGTGACATCATCTTCGCGTTAAACCACTCTCCTATTGTTAGTAAAGGAAGAGATTATCCAACAGTTTTAACTGCGCGATGACCTCCATGACGACCTCCAGGACCACCTCGGCGACGGCCGTCGACCTCACCATAGAATTCAGTATCCTCGTTTATGACTAGGGGCATGCTTAGAACAGTGTTCGACCAGCTCGGCTACGACCTCTGCGACGACCTCCATGACGACCTTCAGGACCACCTCGGCGACGGCCGTCGACCTCGACGACGTCTTCGGGCATCCTTGCAACAGTTTCCGACCAGCTCGACTACGACCTAACGTCGACTTCCAGCGACGTCTAAGGACCTCTATAATGTCTAATGACCTCTATAATGGAACGGACCTCTACAATAGCTAAGGACCCCTATAATGTCTAAGGACCCCTGTAATGTCTAAGGACTCCTATAATGTCTAAGGACCCCTATACTCACATAGAGCCAAAATGTTTTGGTCGATTCATTGCCAAGAAAGGCCGTGGAAGGAGGCAGCAGTACGAGGGAAAAGGGATAGGAGGATGAGTGGACGAATGAATCATTTCTCCAGCCCTTCGCAAAGGCGGTTCGATAGTTTTCCGGCTTCCCGCACGGCTCGTCGATTTGTTAGTATGACCCCGTGTAATCGCAAGTTTATCGGAAGGATTTAACAAAAAAATAATCCATTCAATCTACCAGATGTCCGAAGCGTCCAGTTGGGGAAACTGATGTGGCATAGTTTAGGCTCACGGTACCGAAGTTTTGTCTCAATTCGTCCGCTTTCTCTTCTCCTCACCTCGCCCCTTCCTCCTCGGCCATTTTTAAAAGCACTTCTCCAGTTATGTTACCCGCTTCTCCTTCCGCTTCCCCGTTCATGCCATCCTCCATGAACGAAACACGCAATGTGCAAGACGAGTTATTTGTGGTAATCTTGACGAGAATGATAATAAAATGATACTCTTTTCCTCCTCTTTCTCAGCCTCGGCCACATGTGACCACATGTTCTCCCTAAGCCTCTGAGTCACGAGCAAAAACCACCTGAGCCCATCCTGTCCCTCCCTCCGATCTCTCCAGTCTCGACTACTCCACGCGAAGGATGTGGCTGCTCGCTTTCCTCGGTCTCGTTGCCCTTACGCTGGCAAATCCAGCGCCGGTGAGTGTAGATCTGCATAGTTGAATTATCCTGGTGCTTGTTCAGGTGAACGAGGATCTTGTCCTTCGTGCCTGCCAAATAATGGTCGACAACAAGGCACTCATGCTCTCGGATATGGAAGCTTTTTTCAATGCCACATACCCTTCGTACGAAGCGTTTTGCAGCAGCCTGGGCTTTAAGATCGATCGCGAAACTGTAATGACCGGCATGAGGAAGACTGATAAGCGTATAACTCAGCGGTGAGCACTTTATTGAACTAAACAATTATAGTGTAAACCCGATTCTGATAATTACAGTGACTTGGACAAATTCACCTACGCGACGTGCGTTTCGGAGAGGGCTTCCGATCGCGAACTTCGCGAGCAGTGCAGGATGGAAACGATCAAGCGAGAATGAAAATATCGCTTGCCACATGTTTCTGAGTCATCGGCTTAGACACTCATTGGCAAAAACCACCTGACGTGAGCCTCATCTATCACCCACTCATCCTTCATCCATTCTCCCCGCTCTTCGCTTCTCCCACTGAAAGGAAGACGCTTATACTCCTTTCGTCTTGATATGCCTCACCTCAGATGATAAATTTATTAACGTTGTGTTTCCGAGTAACAGATTTAGACATTTGAACTAGCGGAGCTACGCTCCGCTAGATGGGGGGGCTTCGCCCCCCCATACCCCCCTGGCGGCTCGCGCGCACTCAGTATACGCGCATTATAGTAGACGGGGATGGGCGCTTTGCGCCCACGAGTAGGACGAGAAACGGGCGCTTCGCGCCCGTCACTCGAAACCTACAACTATTATGCTGCAGAGGTAGACTATTGTGGTCCAGAGACTGACAATTGTTAGAAACAGTATAGGCGAAAGAAACGGTATGCTTCGCGCTCGTGGACAACACCTCTCGCAGTTTATGGAAAACCTTTTGTGAGCGCTATGCGC
>JACMIG010000879.1:6621-25318 GCA_014805385.1 Levipalatum texanum
TCCCCTCCCCCTCTCCATTCCGTCGACAAACGAAATGAGAAAATGCATGTGCACTTCCCTCAAATCCACACCGTGGACAGAAGCATTTTCATTAGTGCAAATGGGTGTTCTTCTAGTGTTTCGGAAGGGGGCAGATTCCAGTGTTCAGAGGGAGAGAGACGATGGAGTCGTTGCAGATGGTATCAGGAGGGGCTCCTCCCGCCCCGGGGGCATCTCCTTTCTTCCTCACGCCCCAGGGATACCAGGAGATGATGCAGCAGTACTTCCAGCAGATGATGATGGCCGCCCAGACACAGCAGACTGCCGCCCATGCAGGAGCCTTCCCTGTGGTCGGTCCCTATTCCACACTTCCTGTACTTAGCTTATATGTACTTTCGAAGGTGCGCTAAACACAGGAATGACGGGAAAACATTAGGATTAGAATGTGCTCCCTTTTCAACACGGTCCCATGGGTCCGTGTGGATGATTCAGTGATAACACGACAACATGCAATGACACCTTCTCCCCCCTCTTTCTCAACCTTCTTCATTCTCTTTGACTGCAGATGCCGAACATGCAGTTCCCGATGCCCTCCATGCCTCCCTTCTACAATCCTGCACAACAAATGGTCAGTCTAAACTTTCGCTGAAACTCCACCTTCAATCTTGACCATCAAATATGAACGAGAATTGAGACCTCTTTCTTCAGATGATGATGCAGGGAATGCAGAACAGTCCTCCACAGGCCGGCAGCGAGGTCACCATTCAATTCCCTTACCTTTCAATTCCCTTACTGCAAGTCCATCTATTGATTTGAGGGGATAATCTTTCTCTCTTATATTTATCACTTTCCAACGTGTCCTCGTCCACCCGTCAGGGAGACGTTGATTGGCATCTGAGTCATGGCTCCTTCAGGCCGATCCCTCGGAGCGACTCTCCACTGGAATGGGGGATCTCTCCATGGCAGGGGACACTCCCGAGCACTCCTCCCGGTCGACGGCCTCGGCCACGTCGACCCCCGCCCCTTTCGCCTCCCCCCTCCCATCCCGGCCACTATTCGTACAGAGCCATCCACAAGGTATGCCTGCCATCGCGTGACCATTTAATACTGGCGTGCTTATGTGAAGACTGAAAACCACGGGGCGTAATTGGTTTCCCGGGAAAAGGAATTGAAGAGGTTCTAATAAGTCTCTTCACCCCGAACAAGGACCCTTTGTACAGAGGCAGCGTCAGATTTCTCCTCCCGTCGACGCCATTTAATTCCCC
This sequence comes from Levipalatum texanum, assembly GCA_014805385.1. Taxonomy (NCBI): domain Eukaryota; kingdom Metazoa; phylum Nematoda; class Chromadorea; order Rhabditida; family Diplogasteridae; genus Levipalatum; species Levipalatum texanum. Next base: position 7,866 of record JACMIG010000879.1, read on the forward strand.
TCCTCTGTCTCTCTGCCCCTCCTCTCCCCCCATCCTCTCTCCCCCTCCCTCCCCTTTCCTCTCCTCCTTTGCTTCTCTGGGAACTCTGGCCGTCCCATCGTTTTTCTCATCAGCCTCTCCGCTGGCATTCTAATTTGCAATGCAAGTAATCTAAATCCCGTCGAGGTCCCCTCGGAGGGGGATGTAAGCATCCACGGTAGAGGCCTCTCCTGAGAAACGAATAATTCACCCCCGACCCAATGCATCTCCTCCCCGAGAGGGATGCGGACATTGTAAATGCAACAAAACGAAGGCAATTGTTCCAGGACCGAGAATTATCGGTTGCCCTTTCAGCGGAGTTGTTCGGATCGACGATGGAGGAAGGAAGGAGCGAAGGGGCAACGAGGGAGAACGGGGACAAGGACGACGACGAGCAGGGAGCCACTCCGGTAAGAGAAGAGTTGGATCTCCTCTTCGTGTTTGCCTCCTTCTCTTTGGAGGGGGCGAAGAGCCTTCTCATTCCTCGGCCCGAATCGAAGGGGGAGCAATTCCCTCCGAGAAGGGCCACGGAATGAGTCCACTACAGATCACGTAACATCTACGCCCATGTCTAATGTTGAGGCCTTCCGAAGGGAGAGGAGAGAGGGGGAGAAGACTTACGTCCAGCGGAGTTTTGAGTGATGCATTTGGCATGTTCCGACGAATCGAAGAAGGGGAAAACAAGTTTGTCTCCCCTTGGATGGATGACCAGACAGGGCAGTGGTCAACAAGGACAAGGACGTGGACATCTTCCCCTTCTCTCCTCCCCTTCTTCTGACCTCGCGTGGAGGCCCCCGAGATTCTCGGAGTGAGAGAAGTGAAGAGAGAAAAGGGCGCGTCCAAGTGGAAGGGAGGGAGGCTTGGAAGTGGCGTCGTCGTAATTATTTCGATCCATTCCATTGAAGGAGGTAACGTCGAACGGGGACGAATCGCCCTCCAGTGAGGGTAAGGAAGGAGAGGAGAAGAAGAGGAAGACTTCCCAACCCGAAGGAGAAGACGAAAGAACGGTCAGGATTACAGCTAATTTACTGCCTAAAAGACAATCGAAATAACATGATGATAGCTTATTTGGTGCCTTTCTTCAGGCCAATCTGATTCGGAAGCAGATGAGCGAAATCGAGAAGGAGATCAGTCGACGGGCACAGAACAAGAACATCAAAAAGGTATGGGGTCAATCGTTCTATTGGCGGAAACTGGTCGCTCGATGTGATAACCACAGTAACGCGGTACGATTCCGCACCTCGTTACTGAGCTTATCTCTACAGTCGACCGTTTTCCTGGAAATACTACGACTTGTGAGTAGGACTATCCGTGCATTGTAATGCACAGTATCCTTCTTCACCATCTTGACATCTCCCTCCGAGTACTTCCCCTCCCCCTCTCTCCCCTCCCCCTCTCTCCCCTCCTCCTCTTCTCCCTCCTTCATTCCCTTCCCTCGTTAGATCGACGATCACGGAATGGCGGAGTTGATTGGGACGACGGCGCCGCCCCAGTTCGTAGCCCACTTCGAGGCTTCCCTCGATGCCCAGGTAGAGGGAGGAGATCCCGTCGTTGTCGTCTTCGCCTGCCCTGTGTTGTACTGTCGTTGTCCTTCGATTCCTCTGTGACTTCCGATCGATGGTTGTGAATGAGTTCCCCAATGGGGAGGGCGCATGGACTCCCCCGACTGTCGTTTGCATCCTCCCATTCCCCTCCATCCCCTCCCTCTACAGGCTGCCCTTCCCTTCACCTCTGCCCCCGTCACCCCCGTCGTCCCCCAGAAGGAGAGTCTCAACCAGCTACGCAACTCATTCGCCATACCCGACAATCAGCGTAAGCCCTTAAACCATTATCAACTCGACCTCCTCTCCTTCAGCCACAGCTTCTCCGTCCCCATCGACGACCTCAACGGCGACAGTGCAGATGGCCCCGTTCCCCATCCAGATGGGGCAGACAGGACTATTCGGACCGGTAACCTTTCATGGACGATAAGGATGAGATAAACAAAGTAATGAGTACCTCTCGAATGAACGGCATTTCATTCATGGTTACTGTATTTATCTCACAATCAGTGGATGGCGTTTATTTCTACCGATAATAGCTGACTCTCCATTGCAGGGCGTCGTTGCTCCCCCTCAGCCGTTCCCCCAGATGCAGCCCCATCCCTCCATGCTCCCTCCACCACCTCCAGGTAGGCTGTCGCCGTGACCAGTCCAGTCCCTTCCCCTTCAGCTTCCTCCTCCGTTCGTCCCTCGGCGGTCGTCCAGCCCGTGGCCACCGCCCAGCCGACACGTGTCAATCCCTTCACCACCCCCGTCCCACAGCCATTCGCCTACCAGCAGCAGATGCAGGTACTCAGCCCCTCCTTCCCTCCAGTCCATGCCTATCCCTTGAAGGCGGCAGCGATGGGCACCCAGCCATGGGACGCCTCCCATCCCTCCACCAGTGAACAACCACACCACAATGGACACGACTCGTGGCCGACGGGGGAAGAGGCGGGAGGGACGGGGACTGACCCAGTGTGGGTACTCAGGGACTCGTACATGAAGAAGATGGTGAGCACCTCCACCTCCAATGAGACCCCTCCCTCTGCAGCAGCAGCACCGCGAAGTGGCGGAGCCCTCGGAGCGAGTGGAGGATTGGGGAGAGGAGGAAGAGGAGGGGACAGCCCTCCAGCCAGGGAGGGGAGGACCACCTGGAGAGGAGGAGGAGGAGGAGACAGATCGACTACTCCACGAGGGGGAGAGGGCAGTGCCTCCCCCACAGCAGAAGAAGCAGGGGAAGGAAAGTAAGTGAGCCTTAGCCATTGTGAGAAGTAATAAGAGTAAGGGCCAACAAAATCCCTTTTCACGCTCCTCTCTCTATCCTCATGGAATCCTCAGTCGAAAATGATCCCAATGGTGAGCAGTGTGAATGCTAACGGATTCCCACTCATACTTTTCTTCGTTCAGTTTCGCTGCCATTATTTTATGCTTGCTAATGACTTTGGGTTGGTGAAGGTTATGAGTTCGGTACTTCTTATATAAAATGGACGATCGTCGTAGCATGGCAGAATTCCGAGCACATCGATAGATATGTAACTAGTGCACCTCTATCTTTCTTCTTATTTAGTATCCAGTGGATATCCACCATTATCGAAAACCACACAACACATTCTGTCTTCTCACAATCAGTTTCCCATTGGATTTCTTTCGGGGGCCATCGGAATGCTTTGGGAGTAGTCACCGAAGATCGGGAGTGACTAGAGAGATGAGTGCCCCTCCCTCCCCCTCCCCCTCTCATCTCCTCCCTTCCAGCCATGGTACACGAGCCTGCAGTCCTCATCGAGGGCGTTCTCTTCCGTGCCCGGTACCTCGGATCGACTCAATTGGCAAGCGAGACGAGGGGAAGCAAGACGGCAAGGATGGCACAGGCACAGGAGGCTGTCGCCAGAGTCAAGGTGAGTGGAGGGAAGGTGGGAAGGAGAGACTCTTCCCATCCAGGCACCCGACGGGGAGGTCCAACCGGGGACCGACATCGACCTCTTCATCTCCACCGAGAAGATCATGGTACTGAACACGGATCTGCAGAGGATATCGGACACGGATGTCAGACAGGTGAGAGAGGAGGAGAGGAGGACGGTGGAGACGAGGCACTTACAGGACATTCTCATGGACCACGCACTACGAACAATCTCGTACATCGCGGACATCGGGGACATTGTCGTGTTGATGGCAAGGAGGATGACACACTCAGCCAGTCAGGATAGTTGCGAGTGAGTGGAGGGGGAGAGGGGGAGGAGGAGATAGAGAACAAGGCCTCGTTCAGAGATGGAGTGGCCGGCATCAAGAAGTCTCCGAAGGTCATCTGCCACGTGTTCGAGTCGGACGAGGCGGCCTTCATCGCCCAGTCGATCGGGCAGGCCTTCCAGGTGGGAGGGGGAAGGGGAAGGGGGCAAGGGGGTCTCCCCTCTCGGAGACATCGACGTCTCGTTAATGGCATGCATGGAAAACAGTTGATAGATGCGCTTCATTTCCTCGCAGTAGGCGTCCCAATAGTCAGTGGGTAATGTCGTTGCTCCCCTACGATGCCTTCGAGGTGACCATCCTGCCACCGGTGGGTCAATGCAGACATCGCGTGTCAGACTGATATTGTTATCTTCCTCAGGTTGCCTACGTCGAGTTCCTGCGAGCGAATGGAATCGACGACCCGAGTTATCTGCGGCAGATCGACTACCAGGCACGCCCAATCCCAATGACACTAATGACTCTCCCCTTGCAGGAGGTCCTCAACTCCCAGGAGCTCCTCGGCGATGAATTGGAGATGTTCGCGAGGAAGGAGACACAGAAGGACGTCGTAGTGCCGAAGAAGTCGGGAGAGGCCCTCGGGGTGTGTCCCCTTCCCCTTCTCTCCTCTACCCTCCCCCTCTGCAGGTTGTGGTGGTGGAGTCAGGATGGGGTTCGATGCTTCCCACTGTCGTCCTCGCCCATCTCTCCCCCCTCGGCCCCGCCTCTCGTTGTAATCAACTCAACGTCGGCGACCAGATCATCGCCATCAACGGCATAAGGCAGGGCCCACCCCTCCCCTCCCTTCTCGACCTCCTCCCTTCAGTCTCGTTGGCCTCAATCTCACGGCTGCCCAGACGCACATCCGTAATGTGAAGACGTCGACGGCCGTCCGCCTCACCGTCGTCTCCACTCCACCCGTCGTAGAGGTAAGGGAAGAAACTGAATCTATTCCACACGTCTCCAGGTGCGAATTCGCCGCCCCGACACCAAATACCAGCTCGGTTTCTCCGTGCAGAACGGAGTCATCTGCTCGCTGTTGAGAGGTTCGTTTGGATTTTTGAATATTTGCGAGTTAGGGCATTATTCCCTAACCATTCCGTCTGTCAGGTGGGATAGCTGAGCGTGGTGGAATTCGCGTTGGCCATCGCATCATCGAAATCAACGGGCAGAGTGTCGTGGCTGTGGCCCACGAGAGGTATGAATGGATTCCGTGTTGAATAGAGACTATTCTATCCCATTCCCTGTCCACAACAGAAGGACGTCACTCATAATCCTCCCTCTTTCAGAATCGTCCACATGCTGGCTACTGCCATAGGAGACATTCACATGAAGACGATGCCCACCTCCATGTTCCGTCTTCTGACGGGACAGGAGACTCCCAACTACATCTAGACTCTCTTTCCCTCCAATATCTCTCTCCCTTCCCTCCGGGCCTCCCTCCACTCGGTTCACTTTGCTCACTCGATTGCCTTGCTCACAGATTCGCGCGTTTCTTTCGCCCCTTCCGATTCCGATTACGGTGTTCCCATGGAACAATTCTATTCGTGCTATGAAGAGTCTTCCCTCCAGATTATCGTGTAGCCCCGCCATGCCTCTTATTGCCCTCTCTCTCTTTACACGTACTCGCTTCTCTTTCTCTCTGCTTCTGTGCCATGCACTAACACCCGCCACGTTGTACGCAATGCTTGTACCGCCCGTAGACATCATATTAACAACCCTTTCCACCCTCGTCACTGTTTGGTATGAGTATATCAATCTTCCCCGTCGTAACTGTGAGGACTCCGCCCCGATTATCACCAAAGTGGTTTCATCCATGATTCTTCCTTCGCCGTCCTTCCTTCTCCCTATGCCTCGCGCACATTCTGTGATACACACGTGAGATTATGCTGCATTTTCTAGGTTTCATTTTCCGATCGGGATATATCTGGTACACTCTCCTTTGGTTCGACCATTTGGGACGCACAATAAACCTTTTGGAATCATAGGTCCAGCAAAATCAGCCCCTCATTTTCACCTTCCGAGTTCGGCAACTTTGTAAAATGCGCATTGCGTGCTTCAGACTGGTATCAGATAAAATATTTTCTCGGCTCTGAATCTTGACATGCCGCAGTAATGAACAAATCAAGGAAATGGGAGAAATTGTATTACGCACAAATATGACACGAAAGAAGCAGGGCACCGGTTGGAGGGTTTGTCCCGCTTGAAGTATTCCCCTACGTGAATGTTCCCTGACGACTATGGATTATGCCAAAAAGGGGTACATTTGATTATTAAAGCTCAAAAATGGGATATAAAGTTAGGAATGAGCGCGATAAACTAATACAATTCGTCATCACCGGCCTTGAAGAGTTCGGCGTTCTCGAGGAAATCAGCAGCCTGCTTCCCCACGCATCCACCCATGGCAAGCTGAAAATATTAAGTTTATAAAATTAATGGCAATAGTCAGCTGATACAGTGCCGGAGATGAATTAACTAACAATAAATAAAGCGGTCACATGCAAGCTGCATAAATCGTAGTCTCATGCTAGAGAGATACTTACGGAGCAGGATCCGACGGTGAAAAGTTTGAGAAAGCCGTGCTTCGTGCTAACGGGAGGAGTGGCTGCGATGCGGCGGGACACTGCAAGGATGGGATGCCGTTATTTGATTTTAAAAAATTCCTAGAGACTCGGCGGATGCATTAATCCTCCGTTACTTCCTGCCATCTTATTTTAACGTTTCCGGGGATCTCGTTCGGCAAATCGTTTGACCAATGATCCTCCCGCGTGCCAAACACAGCTGACGCCGCTCATTCCCGCCGTTGCCTATCCACGAAAGAGTACAGCCACCACGCACGCACTCATTGAGCGAACCGCACATCTTGAAGAGTACCTCTCCTGGCGGATGAGATGAAGAAGGTCCTCCGATGGGAGTGGAAGAGAGCTCGAGCGAGGATAGCCACCGCGGGTCCCATTGTGAACCCGACGACCCTTTAATGCTATTCGATTCAAATGGGAGCAGATGCATTAACGGCGCGGAAAATCAATTGAGACATGTCTGTCTCGAGACAATATTGCGACAACGACAAGCTGACGAGGAAGTGAAGATAGATGTGGTCTAGCCCGAATTTGGCAAAATGCCAGAAAATAATGTACTATTCGACGGATTGCAACCGAGATTCAGATATAACCAATTATCTTTAAAAAAATGGAATTCACACCGATTGTCTTCAGATGAACATACCATCTATCGCATAATATAGAAAGCGAAAGCTGGCGCAATGGCTGTTATCCATTAGCGTAAGACACAGGAAATGAGATGGAAGTGAACAGCTCTCACCCAGAGCAATTGATGGAGAGGAAGGGGGAGGGGCAGAGGCCACGAGTCTCTCGTAGCTGGGAATAGAATCGGCAGAGGAGGCGGAGACAGAGCAAAGGAGAAGTTCAGAAGGGTGACGGCATTCACTCCCCTCCAGCAGGGGGAGGGAGTGGAGGGAAGGAGAGACGGAGAGCGGTAACGAGTGTGGCCGTTTCTCTCGTTGCAATCCATGACACTCAGCTGTCTCTGTCCCCTCGCACCTGCGCAACTGTGAACGTGGCCGAGAAATGACTTGTTTATCTCGCACGGACTGGAGGGAATAAAACAGGAAATGGCGCCCATCAACGGCTGGGCGGTGATCTTTGATCTGTTTAGTATCCGGGGGCGAGTCGTGCAGGGGGACAGTGGTCGCATCCTCCCTTCCTTCCCTCTGCCCCGTCCTCTCCCTTCTGGCCAGGCACTCCCGAGGGACCAGGAGGTCCTGAACCAATCCCTTCATTCCTCCCTCCACCTTCTCCATACCAGGAGGTCCATTCGATCCTGCCTCGCCCTGTCCTCCGGGAGCTCCGTTGTCTCCAGCTGAAGGGACTATTGATCAATGAGCAGAGGAATAAACGAACGAGGTCCGGGTCGTCCCTTGGGTCCAGGGAATCCAGGCTGTCCAGGTCGTCCAGGAGCACCCGGTCGTCCTCCTTCTCCACCATCCAGAAGAGTTCCAGGTCGGCCGGGCTGGCCCGGAGCTCCTCCGTTTCCAGGTCGTCCAGGCTGTCCTGGTGGTCCCTTGTTGCCTGGCTGGCCAGGGGCTCCAGATGAACCAGGGGCTCCGTTGTCTCCAGGGCCTCCGGGGAATCCTGAAAGAAGAATGAGATAGAAGGAGGGGTGGTGGGAGTCCAACCAGGTGCTCCGGGAGGTCCGGCGGGTCCGGGAGGTCCATCACAGGGGCACTGCTCGGGGAATCTCTTGCTGGTGAAGGAGGGATCCTCTGCATTGGTGCCTGGCTCTCCGATCTCTCCGAGTGATCCGTCGATTCCATCACTGCCGGGTGTTCCATTCTGCCCGGGAGGTCCGGGAGGTCCCCTCTGGCAGGTGCAGCATCCTCCCTCGGCCTGTCGTCCCTTCCTGAGTGACTCGGCGGCCCTCGCTGCTCTCGTCGCACGAGCATCCACTGATCCCTGGCGGAGGGAGAGCATCTCCCTCCACATGTCGCGACTCCTCGTCTTGCACAGCTCCACCTCCGAGAGGGCTCGGCTCTCCAGGGACTGGACATGCTGGAAGACGAGAGGGACAACGACGAGAGTGGCAGTGAGGGAGACAGTGGCGAGGACGACGGTGAAGAAGGCCGCCTTGCGACGGCTGTCGCCGCCCTCCACGAACTCCTTCTCCATCTGGTCGATGAGGACGGAGAAGGGCAACTCCTTTTATACTCCCTTCTCGTCTCACCTCCCCGGCCGGTGGAGAGACGCAGAAGGTGAGAGAGAAGGCTAGGGAACTACTGGGGGCAGAGGGAACGACGACGAGAGCAACGGCGAGAGGGCGCTTTTTCTGCTAACTTGGTAACTCACTGATAGCCACTTCGGTTCAAGAACGGCAGGAGATGTTGATGGAACTTCGAAGGGGAATCGACGAGAAGAATATTGGTAATTCGAGATCTTGCATACTGAAAAAAAGAATTGTTATCTAGGAAGACCATTGCGGCTAAAAATCAAAATCAAGTCCCTATCAATTTGATATCAACTTGATTTTCCTTTAAAACTAAAATTTCAAGTTGATTTCAAATGCTTCGCAAAAAATCAACTTGATATCAACTCAAAAGGCTCGAAATCAACTTGGGACATGCTAGACTTGAAATCAAGTTGAGATCTGGATCTGCCGCTTGAAATCAACTTGTAAACGCACACTACAACAGATCTCAACTTGATTTCAAGTCTAGCATGTCCCAAGTTGATTTCGAGCCATTTTTGAGTTGATATCATGTTGATTTTTTGCGAAGCACTTGAAATCAACTTGAAATTTTAGTTTTAAAGGAAAATCAAGTTGATATCAAATTGATAGGGACTTGATTTTGGGATTCAAAGGCTTGAAATCAACTTGTGCGCGCACACCAGAACCGGTTCAGGAGGCCCTTGTCGTGCCCCAACTCGGCATAGCGTCCAAATAAGACAAAGGCGCACAATCGAGGCTTAACGATCAAAGATCAGAACACAAGCACAGGTCTTGGATAATCAAAGCCGGTCAACATTAGCATTGGATCTTTGATCGATTCATCTTACCAGGAGACAAGTAAACCAGCATTGATTGCTGTCTGGTATTGGCTTCGACTCATTCCTTAACTCTTGGGCTTGTCGAGCCCGTTGCCAATTTGGACCTGGTGGACGTCTCTGATAGGTGAGTGATATTGCTACTAATACATTAACTACTTTCCCTTACGCCATTTTATTTTTCAAAGTACTAATCAATATTTTGTTCTGGACATTTTTTTAAAAATTATACACCCACTTTTCAAAATCGTCAGATACTCTTGCATCTGAGTGGTCTTGAGAGGTGACATGCGTCCGGTTTGTAGTCGCCTATTCCGCAGATTTGTGCTGGGTCACAAGTGCTTGCGACGTGTCAGATGTTGCGTAACAGTCGTCACATTTCTCCTTTGTCGCTGTCAGCACTCACACGATCCCGCAATTTTTTCCAATAATTCTGTGCCGAAAAATATCTCCCTCAAATACCTTTGTGACGTCTTAATTATTCTCATAATTGTCTGATTCTCCTCGTTCATGGAACTGACATTGACCTTGTGACACTTTCTGAGCATCGTGAGTATAGATCACTTCGTGTCGTAGAATGGATATAACTAACCTGTGAGAGTCTTGGAACGAAGGCGCGAACGGTCTCTCCTAATTGCTCATCACTTTCTCTCTCGCTGTTGTGCTTAGTAGTCTATGAAAGACCGAACTGCCCCACTTCCTAATTATTCGACGCTTCATTGGAACCCCATCTTTATGGTAGGAAGCTCCAATACTAAAATGGTCAGTGTCGAAGATCAGCTTCCCGTCCCTCTCGGTTTCCTTGGGGTGGGTAGAGAGTAAAGAGAGCATTCAGGAGGCAGCTGGATGCTCCCCGAGGATGGCAGTAGTGCAGAACTTGGAAGGTGAGTTGGAGGAAGGGAGGGCGGGAGGGACGAGGCCCCTGCAGACCTCGTCACTCGACTCCTCGACTGCATTGCATCGCAGCCAGGATGCGACGCCGTCTGGAATGAGGTGAGTGCCTCCTCTCTTCCCCTCCTCGACGGGGGACTCGTTGAGGTGGGGGAGTCGATGAACTCTCTGGCAGCCAGCCAACCCGCCATTCTCCTCACCTCTGCCCATGCCTTCCTCCTCAAGAACCCCAAGATCCCCTCCAGCAGTCGGGCCTTCATCCTCCGATCCATTGGATCCGTTGCTGACAATCGAAAGGTGAGAAGAGGAAAGGACCACCGAGAGAGACCCTCCCCCTGAAGGTGCTCGAGGCACTCGACCAGCAGCTCCTCCTCCTCATCATCAACCTCGCCACGCAGGAAATGACCATGGCCAAGGTATCGTCGCCCTGGACACCCTACCGTAATCCTTCCCTTCTCCCACAGGACACGGAATCAGAGTGGGCGGAGGCGGGGAGGGAGGTCCTCGTCCGCATCGCTTCCTCCAGGAAACTCGTCCATTTCGTCCTCGATGCCCTCCTGCAGAAGTTCCCTCCTGGTTGGTTCTCTTCCACCCTTCTCTGATCATAGAAGGAGTATCCAGGCCAGTCAATAGGCCCCCACAAGTACATCGTCACCACCCTCGGGGCCGTCGCTCAGCACAATGGTATTCCCCTCTTGACAAAGGATCAAAGATCAACCTCCTATCGCAGCGTCCGGATTCGTTCCCTTTCTGACTGATATTCTGTCCCGTACCTCTCCCCTTCTCCCCCACGTCAAGACGGAACAGGCCAGGTAGGACGGGGAGAATGACCTTTGTACTCCCTTCCTCTCTTCAGATGTGCGTGGGCCCGTGCGATCTGCGCCTTCTGCGAGGCAGTCAGGGAGTGCGAGGTGGGAGAGAGAGAGAGAGAGAGAGTATGGACAGGCGAGAGACGCAGAGATGCAGGTGAAACGATCACTCCGAGAGAATGGAGACGGAGACCACGGAGAGGACGATGACGACGAGATCGGTGAGGGGGGGGGGAGTGGAGATCAAAGACCTCCCTCCCTTTGCAGACCACAACGCGCCCCTCGAGGAAGTCCATCGGGCGACCTACGCTGACCAAGCAGAGGCCACCTACGATGTCGTATTCGCATGGATGGCTGCCAAGGACCCGCGGGTATCCCCTCCCTCCACCTACCGTAACCCTCTCCTCTTTCCAAGGTACGGGCGGAGGCTGCTGACTGCGTGGGAGAACTGTGTACGATGCTGAACAAGAAGAAGGTGAGGGATCACTGCCATTCCCGAATATCCCCTTCCCCATTTGAAGGTGACGGAGGACATTCGAAAGTTGATAACGGGAATGATGGGACTGTACAAACGGGCGACGGCCGACCAGTACCACCTCATCACCCAGGGAATATGTCGACTACTCGAGTGCACCTGCGGAGACGACGCCGCCCCCATCGACCCCTACCTCGACGACCTCCTCAATGCCCTCTTCCCCCATGCCTGCCTCGGTACTCAACTTCTTCCCCTCTCCTCCTCCCTCTATTAGCCTTCCCCCTTCAGACGCGGATGACGTCACAGCCTCTCCCAATCCCCTCGCCATCAAGAACCACTCGGAGGCCTTCCGATGCTTTCACGTCTTGGGTACATCCTCTCATTTCCTTCTGTCCGATGGCAGGAATTTCAGCATCTCGTTTCGCGGATCGATTAGTGTATTATCTACTGCACAAGATGCAACACGTCCAGGACATGCAGAAACTCGGGGCCATCAACGTCCTGCGGCATCTACTGAACGCATCGGGTGAGGGGGGAGAGGGGAGGGGAGGACAGGAGGAGGATAGTAGAGAGTATGAGTGCATGCAGGCAGTGTAGAGAGGAGGGTGTCTAACTCCTCTCCCTTCAGGCATCTACATGGACGACAAGCGCTCTCTTGTTATGATGGGACTGCGCAAGTTACTCGCGAGTGAACACGCCGTCAGTTCAGTGAGTCCCCTTCCCTTTCCTCCCCTCCATTGACCTCCCCTCCCTCCAGTCCCGTGTCTGCCGTGCCATGGTGCAGTTGTGTGTGGCCCTCGCCGACCACGCCTTCATTGACACCGACGGTGACTCCGCCCCCTCCCACCATAGATCAAAGATCAACTTTTAGGAGGGGAGAATGTGATTGCCTTCCTCGTGAGGAATCTCGTTGTCTCGGCTGAGGGCGAAGGGACGAGTGGCCGGAGAGTGGAGGCGGACGTGGCTGGGATCAACCAGCTGAGGACTCAGTGCGCCCAGGCACTCCACACCATCTCTGCCACCTGCGTATGTGCCAATAAGGTAAGCCTTCTCCTCAGAGATCAAAGATCAACGATGTCCACCAGCTGCTGTGGCCGTATCTGTTCGAGTTCTTGTGCGTGGAGAAGTACACTCCAGTGATGGCTGATCTATGCAAGTGCCTTCGTATTCTCATCCAGAGGGAGAAGAGTGCGGGGAGGGAACCAGACTACGTCACGGGATTCGACAATCGTGAGGAGAACCCCGAGGAGGGAGGAGGTGTACTCGCCTCTACAGAGAAAGTGGCTGGTCGCTTCGCCGTCTTCTCTCGCCTCTTCGCAATGCAGGCCAATGCCCCATTGAATGGACTACTCGCGAGGTATTCCCCTCTCTTCCTTCCATGGAGAGGGTCGATGGTTGAGGCGTTCCCGTGAGTCGCTCGCTCTTCTGAAGGGAGCCGCCCCCTGGTTCCATCCAGCGGCAGCTGAGACGATAGTGAGGAAGGCCGAGCAGATGGAGGTCCTCATCGACGGTAGCCCCTTCCTCCCCTCCCTCTGAGCCCCTCCCTCCACAGATCTGACGGGTGCCTCGACCTCAGCCGCCATCGTCTCCCCCTCGGAGGGCACGGCGAGTGGCCGTGAGAGGAGGGTAGCCCGTGTGGCTCGATGGCACGATTCCGTGCTCTCGTCCCTCGAGGCCATGGTCTCGTCCGTGGCCGAGGGCGAGTGGAGACAGGAGATTGCTGCTGCCATGGGGAAGCAGCTCGATCTCTACTCTTCCGCCCCCGAGGAGAAGGTGAGGGGGGAGGGGAGGGGAGTAGCCACTCCTCTACAGTCGATGCTCTATCGCTGCCTCGGCGTCGTCCTCTCCAAGATCAGCAACCAGCAGTTCGTGACGGAGCACATGATGCTCATGTTCAGGTGCCCTCCTCCCTGTCCTCTCCCCTCTCGAAGTGTCCGTTCAGGAGTGCTTCCCATGCCTCAGCGATGGAGAGGGCGGGAGTTGCCCGTGGAGTGGGGGCCATCGGCCGAGTCCACACCGACCTCGCACTCATGGAACTCGAGAATGTCGCCAAGTGGGAACACGCCAAGAAGAGCACCGGATTCTTTGGATTTATCAAAGTCAGGGATATTAACATATTTTACTAGAACAGACTTTCAGAGCTCGACGACGACGGACACGGAGATGGTCTCGTTGCGGGCGACTCTGATGCTCAGCTACGGCCACCTTGTCCAGGGTCTGCCCCTCCTCCCCTTCGAGACCAAATCCCCCTCCAGCCTGCCCTGTCGACACTGTCTGCCAGCGAGTGGAACAGACGATAATCGTCTTCCTCCGCCACTACATGGCCAATCAGAAGCAGGAGACTCTCGTGAGGGAGGCCCTCCTCGAGACTATGCACCTCATGGCCGTCGCTGTCCATCCCTCCACCCTCGGACTCGAGTACACCTTCCCCGTACGCAACGAGCTCATCGACTACATCAAGGTACTCCCCCCTCCCTCCTCCTCCCTCTCCCCTCCCCTCTTCCCTCCAGAGCTACGTGGCGACGGAGTCATCGGAGACCCTCTCCTCGGCCCTTCGCCTCCTCGCCTGCAAGGCAGCCTCTGCCCTCGTGTAAGAGTGTCTCTCATCTTCCCCTCCATTTCTCAGTGGCCTCGATCCTCCTCTGTCGGAGAAGGAGACGAAGGACCTCGCCTCCTGCCTCACTGCCGCCGTCCTTCCAATATCAAGAGAGAAGAGTGGACTCAAAACGGTCTCCCCCTCCTCCTCCCCCTCCTCCTCTCCTTCCACGTGTGCCTCCTCCTCCTTCTTTCGCTTCCCTCCCTCCTCCGTTCTAACCTCCACTGCTTGGGATGGGGGGCCTTTCAGTTGATGTTCGAGTTGGAGTGGCTGACGTCGTCGACGGCGGCTCTCCTCCCCTCCTCTGCTTCTTCCTCTTCCCTCTCCTCCTCCTTCGTTGGAGGACCTCGGGGAATGCGAAGGGTAAGGGACTGTGCATGATTCTCGGCACCGAGTGTACTGCTTTCCTCACTCCCTCCCCACCTTGGAGAGTCCGCGACCAAGAATGAATGGACTATTTGAGATGGAGGACGACGAGTCGGCCACCACGATGGATGCCACCGTCGCCCAGTACACGGCCACCCTCGTTGCCCTCGTGGCGGCATCTCCCACAGTGGGTACCGTCACCACCCTCCTCAAGGTACTTCACCTCCCCCTTCTCCTCCTCCTCTCCCCCTCCAGATCCTCCTTCCCTTCTACCACTCCACCGCCGACCACGAACGTTCCCGTGCCGTCGATGCCACTGTGACAGTACTCAAGACATACTACGAGCACGCGAGTGACATTCGCCTTGGAGTGGCCTCCGAGTTCTCTCCCCTCTCTTCCCTCCTCGGCCGTCTGACTCCCCGCCTCGTCGACTCCCTCGCCAGTGTCCGCCTCCAGGCACTCAACGCCCTCTACCACGCCCTCCGACTCGCCCACGCACACAAGGTCTGCCTCCCCCTCCCTCCCCCCTCGATGAGGACCGAGTACAGGGCCACGGCCTCGACTCCTCCATCACCATCGTCGATGTCGCCGCCTTCGTCTCCGAGTTCCTGTCGGAGGAGGGGAAGATGGATGGGCAGATGGCCAAGAGAACGATCAAGAGATTCGCCGAGGTGGAGAGATCAAAGATCAAAAGAGAATGGGGAGAGTGCAGGTGATCGAGGCTCGTCTGCCACAGACACAGGTCCAGTCCTATCTGTCGGCCCTCTTCGACATGCTCAAGGACAGGCAGAGCCAGGTGAGGAGAGAGAAGGAATGGCGTCAGGTTGGCGATTCTCAGGTGTCAGCGGGGGCGGCTCAGCTGCTGACTCACATCCTGTCCAACCGTGGCTCGACCCTCCATGCCGAGGCGGAGACTCTCGTGGCCAACCTCCTCTCCCGTCTATCGGAGGTCCACTCCTGCGTGCAGACATACTCGGACGTCCTTGCTGCCCTCGTCGCCTTTGCCTCCCACCAGCAGGTTCCTCCCTTCCCCCTCCCTCTCGACCGAGCACCTCGAGGTCATCGTCACGGACGTCCTCCTGAAGCAGCCCTTGCCCTACGCGAGGGAGCTGACGGATGCATGGGAGTGCATCTGCAGGGAGAGGTCACTGTACCCTTCTCTCCTCGAGTACATTCTCGAACTACTCGTCACTGCCCTCGAGGATCCACACGAGGTACAGGGAGGGGAGAGAGAGGACGAGGCCCCTGCAGGTGGTTGAGACGGGGGCGGGGAACTCGGCCAAGGTGGTCCGCCCCGAGCTCTGCGCCTACGCCGCCGCCCTCCAGGAGGTCGTCAAGGCAGGAGACATCGAGGGAGGATCCACGGCCTGTGCCCCCTCCGAGAGGGTAGGCCCCCTTCCTCCGCCCCTTCCCTCCCTCCTCTCCTTCAGATCGCCCCCGTCCTCGTGGCCCTCATCCAACTCCTCGTCTCCGTGGCCGACACTCAGTTCCCCGTGGTAGTGGGGCACAACGGTAGGAGTGTTCTCCTCCTCTCTACCCTTTCGTCTCCCCTCCAGAGCCCCTGATCGTGACTCCGGAGCTTCGTCGGTCGGCAGAGAAGCCGTCGGGCCTGGCCTCGGCGGCCATTCGGACACTCCTCGAGAGGACTCACGCACAGGAAGTAATGGAGGAGATGAATGGAGCAAGGGCATTCACCGAGTGCCTCGATCCACAACTCCACATCAATGCTGTGAGTGGAGGGAAGGGGAATAGAAAGGATGGAGTTCCTTCAGATATCGACTCTCCTCCGTTCCCTGGCCGAGCATCGTCCCTCGTGGGTTGATCCCGTTGTGAGGGGCCTTCAGTCGAAGGAGGCCTCTGCCAAAGAGCCCCTTCGAGCTGCCGCCATCGCTGTCATCGCGGCCATTGTCAGCAAGTGAGTGGAGAGGGAGAAGGAGAGGGAGGAATGGTCTCCCCCCAGGAGCCCCTCCTCCGACGGCCACTTCAACGTGGAGCTCTTCGACGACTGCGTCCTCTCCCTGCAGAGGGCCCTCAAGGACACCAGTCTACGCATTCGAAAGGTATTTCTATTCTGCCTTTATCACAGTGAAATGGGTGCATGAGAGTGGGAATCGGTGAAGCGAAAGAGAAACTTATGTTATAGGCAGCAACAATGTAATACGATGGAACAGTACAATGGTAATCACGGAATACGACGTAACAGTGAACAAGGAAAAGAACCGGATGGGCGAAGTGATTAGAATTGACTGTGACTACGGGGAAGACGCGGAACAATGACGATGTTATAATGACTAGGGCAATATCTATCGGGCTATTCCCTCTCCTTGAAGACTGGCCGAGAACCTCAGTAGAACTGTGGCTGGGGAAGGGCATCGGGAGGGATGTGAGGGAGGCCGCCATGGGCTTGGCGGGCGACCTCGTGGATGGCCGCCAGCCACGTCTTCACCTCGATGGGGCCGAAGCCGTGGGTGATGATGTGGTAGGGCTCGAGGATCTTGCTGTCGCGGTTGCTGAAGAGGGAAGAACGATTGGACGAGTAAAGGGGGAAAGGACCAACCGCTGCTGGGGGATGTAGTCCTTGACTGCGAGGGGGCACTCGTCGATGAACTTGTGGAGGAAACCGAGGACGCTCCTGGGAAGGTAGGTGGGAGGGATTGATGGGGGGAGGGGGTCTCACATCAAGTCCGTCAGTCCCTCCCTCCTCTCCGCGATCGAGTTGACGTCCGTCACGGGGTTGTATTTGTTGAGGATCTCGGCGACGGCAGCGTAGTTGAGAGTCTTCTTGACCTCGCAGCCGATGTCGAGTGCAAGTTGGACAGCCTCGCCTGCAGAGGGGAGAGGTGGAGGGAGAGGCCCCTTCCACCTTCCTACCTTCAACGAGGCCCGCGAACAACGTCGCTGGGGCGTTCTTCCTCATCTTCGCTGGGACGTCGATGCCGTGCCGCAAGAGTTCATCCCTCATTTCCCGTGCGTTGGTTGAGTTCTTGCCCCTGTAAA
>JACMIG010000880.1:0-25314 GCA_014805385.1 Levipalatum texanum
TATATTATATGTATATCAGGCGGACCCGGGGGCCGCCTGGTCGGTGATTTTTTGGTAAAATATATTTTTCATCCCAAGTTCATTGGCAGTCGTTTTTATTAAATTGCTGTAGATACATTTTTATCTAAAGCCGTAAATTAGGATTCTATTTCACGGTCGCGATTACAGTAAAAGTTTTCTCGGGACCCGAAGTCCTTTGATCAAGGTCCCAGGACTTGAGTACTATGCACATGTCGTCACGCACGCAGAGACATGCACGCCTTTTATATAGTAGTAGATGGTTGCAGTTGTCACCGTTTCCCTCCCATCTAGATGGTGATTTCAGAGGGAGCTCCTACCGTATCCCGAACTGCGTGCGAATCCTAGACGGCGGTGGCTACGCGAACACCACGTCTTCCACATCTCCACGTAGATCCCGGTGAGACCACCTCTCTGCAATTGTTCAAAATATCATTCAATGTGGCAGGAAAGGGGAGCGATTAGTTGCAAAAAGTGCGTCAATCCGCCTAACCTGCATTGTAGTTCAGTTCAGTTTTTAATTATTCTAAAGTCGAAATTTGGTATACTATGTACATTCATGAAAATTATTTTAAATTAGAGTAATCGGTTCACTATTAAACCCAGACATTCCGAAGCAAAATTTTCGCACCCGTAACATAAATGGGAAAGGTTGGAAGGAGCGAAGAAACTCCATACAGCATTGGTGAATATGAGCGGGTAGTCCTCGTTGACGAAGCCGACCGTGAAAAGTTCCCTCTCATCTTCAACGCGTGGAGTGTTGATGGCTGTAGTTTCACAGGAATTTCGTGAGGTGAAAATATTTCAGAAGCTGCATGTATTGTTGTATTACGCGTAACAATGTACATTTCGGGCAAGGCCACAAACAATGTACCATATAATTTGTAGAAAAATCCGACTGTTTGCAATGAAAGCATTTCCGAAATAATTGGTCCAAATAAAATAGAAGGTTTGGAATTGTTTGTTTCCGAAGAGCAGAAAAGGCATTAATTCAAAGAGTGAGAATGGTTGATTAATATTCCTCGAGGGTCGGGGTCAATGCAATAAGCGTTTTCTGGGGAGAGCAAAGGCTTGCCGAAGGAATGAGCCGGTAGTCTTGTGAATAAGGAGAAAGCAGTTGTAGATTAAAGAGACATTTAGAGTTGTGAACTCTTCAAAGGTACCTTTCAGCCGTGCCCCGGCGGTCATCACATTTCCGGAAGACAATCAGCTTGTTCCCGACCGAACAGCAGAAAGACTGGTCACGCGTGGTCTCCGGATGTGTGAAAGGGGTGTTGTGGAAAGGGTGGGAGGATTGGTTGCGACATCCCTCTACCATCCAATGCCACAGAGAACAGTCACACGAAGAGAGACATGGAGTTCAGCAATAAGCGCAGAGTACTACGGCACTCACCTCCACCTCCGTCGGAATATTCAATGCGTAGGGTTATCCATTACAGAGCGCGTCCGGACCGAGAGGAACCCCTCTCTACAGCCCCTTCTCCTTCTCACGTGGCAGAAACGAGACAACAGCACGACTACTGTGTGCGCACGCAGTAGCTGTCAACGTGTCATGATTTATTTCGAGCCTATTGAAACCATAGCTGAGATTTGGTTTCGCAGGACAGGGTTTTCCGATGAAACCTCGTGCTTGAAAATCGAAGATAAGCACCGTCTCATTACCAGTTTTATGCCATCAATAAGTGAACCGAAAAAATGACGAAAATCAATCTGACGTTATAACCAAAATTATAAATATTTTTCGGAGGGTTTCATACAATTCCCAAAATCGATTCGTAAATACATAAGCTGATCATTGACAGCGTTGAGACTTGTAGCGGTCACATTCCATTAGTTCTCATTCGATCATTTCCATCGACAGCGAAAGACGCCACTCCTTACTGCCGTTGCGACTGCTAGAGCGCGATGATGGGAGATTTCTGCCTTTTCAATACCATTATATATTGGAGACTATGCAAACCAAACATCAATTTACTGTGTTTAGTGAGGAAGGCGACCAGAGTTCATTATCACTAATTCCCTACAATAATAAGCTTCTCCTTTGTTACAGAAACACAATCCACGATTAATGCAGTTCGTGAGCATTATTGAGCAGAAGCCAAACACATTTGTATGTGCAGAAGATTTTGTAAACAGCCAAACCGGGACAGCTATTTGGATTATACGAATCACTGAAGGTCAATCTCGGGGACAGAATCGATCTATTATCGCACGACCGTCTTCTGTTGCGCACTTCGACAAATTTCAATGCCGCTACAGCAAACATTGAGTCACCTAAAATTGGTGATACTAAAAATGAGTCTTAATTTTACCTCCATTTTTAGCGCGCATGTCAGGGATGACTGGAAGAAGAGAAACCTAGCATACATGGTAAACTTTGCTCCTAGTTTCGAAAATCTCTCCACGATTCCTTGCCACCCAGACGACGAGAGGCACGCTATGATCAATGGAGAGGGAACAGTCGCGTACCGGAACGGAATATTAGAAGTTTTTGAATCGCCGGCAAAAGTAATGTTGTGTTCTCGCGGGATTTCTATGTACCATGGGTGCCCACAGCAACTGATATGCCGGGACTGAATTAGATTGTTTTTTTCGCGAGGGAGTGATACTAAAAAAAACGCAATGCGATTTTAGATCGATTACTTCAGTGTCTTAACTGTATGAAAGGCAAAAATTTTCCGCCCCCTCAAAACAACGCCCCACATAAAAGCACGCTTGTCCATTGCAACAATTGTTTGTGATTCCGACAGTTGAGCTAATTTGCACGGAGCGATGGATGGATTTTATTGTGCGGAAGCAAAACATGACACAGCGGCATGGTTTATGTAACATCATGTTTTGGAATAATTAACTATTCGCTTTCGTCCTCAAGCAATTTGAGCAATTTGTTCCAATGCTATTGTTTCATAGCAATGTTATGGGCTCGACTTGACATGTGATCTTACGCCTCCACACAGCTGATCAAACAGCTGTCCATGTTTTCTGCAGATCTGCTCCCCGGGTAGTCCGCGTAGTGCAATATAAAAGGTAGTGAATTGTCCTCCAGCATCAAGTTGTTCGAACGTCTTCTTTGACATGCACTCTCCCGCTTCCGCCGCCCTTCTCTCCTCCCTCGTCGGCGTTGCCTCCGACAAGTGCGGCTTCTGCACCAATTCCTTCTATTAGGTTGTCGATAAGTTAGAATTTCTTTGGTGCGAGACAATCTCCGTTCTTTCATTGTGATGCTCGCTTTTAACGAGAAATGGGTTGGAATAAAATCTTTTGCCAGCCACAAACAATATTTACAACAGTATGAAAACTTTATTTATGTTTTTAAACATATTAGCGAACTGTGGGAAGTGTGCTATTGGTCTGTTGAAACTCCTGATAGAGTTGGATGTATTGGCACGGGCTCTTCGAAACTGGACCATGTATCCCAAGATAAAACAATGCTCGAATAGAAATGGATGCAGGATGTAGATTGGCTGACTTTCTAGGTAAGTGAATAGGAACAATCAAGTGACATAGAGGAGAAGTAACTTGACTGAAGAAATTGACAACCATCTTCCGAAACGGCGAAAACGAGACGGAATTGGCAAAATTTAAGTCTGCAGCGTGCTACACGAAGAGGAGACACACTCACTGATTGTGAGGGCAATCAGCGATCCACATCCAATTTTCTTCATCTCGGCCGCTGGTTGCTCGCCAGGCTTCGAGACCTTCCAGATGCCACCGATATTGCTGAAATAATAAATTGAAATATGTCAACTGCATTTTGTAGAGATAGTATTATAAAACCAGGGGTGACTATTTCCATATTTTCGATAAATAAATTATTTTATCCCAACGCCAAACGGCATAATAGTACAAGGCCATCACAGAATATCTTCGACTTTTTAAATTTTTCAATTTGGACAAATGGTTGCTGATATATAAGCAAAAATATCGAATCCGCTCTTCTTGGAAGCACTAAAGTACACTCATTTTGCATAAATGCTGTTCAGGTACCCTCAAGGGGTGAGACCCGACTTATGGTGTGGTCCTCAAGGCCTAGGACCTTGACCAAACGACTTCGACTGTGAAATAGAATCCTAATTTAAGGCAGTAGATAAAAATTGTATCTACACGAATTTACGGAATCGGTCCAAATTGGCTAAAAATGACAGCTCTATTCGGGTTTACAGGTCCTTAGAAGGTTTACGGGTCCTTAGAAAAATACGAGTCCTTAGAAGGTTTACGGGTCCTTTGAAAAAATACGGATCCTTAGACTTCGCGGCTCTGTTCGGATATCCGGGTCCCATGTCGATATCCGGGTCCCATGTCGTTTTCGCGGTTACAAGTCAATACAAGGTGTCCCATGTTATTTTTCTATCCAATTATGAGAGCAGTGTGATGTAGAGGTTTGAGGCGGAGGTTGTAGAACGAGTGTCGGGGGTTCGATTCCTTTGAGCCGTAAATGTTTTGCCTCCTTTAGCTTAGTGTCCCGCGAGTCATATTAAAGCTGTCAGTGTGGTGTAGAGGTATGAGGCGGAGGTATCAGAACGAGTGTCGGGGGTTCGATTCCGTTGGTCCGCAAATATTTTGCCTCTTTTACCTCAGCGTCCACGTGTCATTCTAGGCATTTTAAATGAGCGTAAATTGAGAAAAGTTTTTTCATTAACATATAATATTTCAACTAACGTACAAGTAACAAAATAGCATGAGCTCGGGTGCTTGCGCTTTCGTGTATTGGCCATCCCTCCAGTATTACCCATGCCTACTCCAGCGCCGTTGCCATCGCGGCGGCTATCCCTTTCTGTCACATGGCTAGCATTCGAACTTGAGCTTCCATCTGCTCTATGACCTGCTGCTTGACTGTGGGGCCTATGAACTATTCCACTCTTGTTGCTGAAAGAACTAGATTCCCTCCCAGCGTGGCCGCCATGACCCGTGCCCCCAATCCCGTGGCCCCCCGCAGCTCTATTCCATGTCTCCTGCCACAATACATGAACTGTTCTGAATTTACATTACATTTACAACGCCTAGTATGACACGGGGACACTGAGGTAAAGGAAAAGTTTTGCTGCCCAACGGAATCGAACCCCCGACACTCGTTGTCCAACCACCGCCTCATACCTCTACACCACACTGACAGCTTTAATATGACTCGTGGGACACTAAGCTAAAGGAGGCAAAACATTTGCGGCTCAAAGGAATCGAACCCGCGACACTCGTTCTCCAAACTCCGCCTCATAGCTCTACACCACACTGCTAGCATAATTGAACAGAAAAATAACATGGGACACCTTGTATTGACTTGTAACCTCGAAAACGACATGGGACCCGGATATCGACATGGGACCCAGATATCGACATGGGACCCGGATATCGACATGGGGCCCGGATATCGACATGGGACCCGGATACCCGAACAGAGCCGACTTCGCAGACGTCATCGTGTAGGTGGCCTCGGAGCTCGTTCCGGAGGTGGGCCCAGTGTAAGTGGAGGTCTCCGAGCTCGTCCCGGAGGTGGTCCCAGACTAAGCGTCGGTCACGGAGCTCGTCCCAGAGGTGGTCTCTGACTGAGCGGAGGTCACGGAGCTCGTACCGGAATTGGTACCAGGTGCGAATGCAACTTGACTCCCGCCTCACCGCCCTTCTTATTGCCCCTCCTCACACCCCCTTCCCTTCCTCCGCTTCCATCATCTCCTTCACCTCCTTCATCTGATACTACTCGCCCTGATCAGGGCTGGGGCTCCATACACTTAGTCTGGGACCACCTCCGGTACGATCTCCGTTTCCTCCGCTCAGTCAGATACCACCTCTGGGACGAGCTCCGTGACTTCACGGACCATCTCCGGGACAAGCTCCGTGATCTGCACTTAGTCACCCATCAACGTTCTAAGGACCCGTATTTTTTCTAACGACCCGTAAACCTTTTGAAACCTTCTAAGGACCCGTAAACCCGAATAGAGCCAAAATGACTACCAATCAACTTGGCCACCAACCTACTTTACGGAAACCGGATTTTACGGAATCGCTCGAATCTCACTCATTTTGGTGTAATTTCAGTTGGAATGAAGTCGCAACTACTGCCAAAGTAAATGTTCATGGAATTCGGTGGGTCAGACTTTTAACTTCGGTTGGTCAGAATTATAATTTTAGCGGAAAATGCTCTAAATCTAGGGGAGGCACTTCAAAACCGCTACTACGTTTAGAATTTCAAAAGTGAAGCCACCTAGACGCATGGGACGAAAAGGGGCGGAAAGGGCAGCCCGGGTTCGCCCGGAGGGCCCTTTTAGGCATGGGAAAGGAGCGGGACTGTACATGCCATGCGTTGCCCGCACATACTCGCAAAAGACGACCGCATCGACGATTGGACCCGTGACAGCCGTGCCGTCCGATTCGATCAGACCATAACCACCGGGACACGTAAGCTTCTGCAATCAAAGTTAAAGGTTGTGAGGTATTGCACCTCTATTTTAGCAATGCTCTAAACGTCAAAAACTGACCACTCTCTTGAAACCAAAGTAAAAATGAGCATTCAGGAGCCAACGTTTCCGTCCGAACTCAGCATTGCCTCCATAAACGTCACGCCAGTAGGAAGTCAGCCGGAAAGGGGGAGTGTCACTTGCAATTGTGCATGGGGCGAAACGTGTTGCGGCAGTGGCCCGGAGAATGTGCTCTCTGCCACATCTTCTCTCGCGGAAGTGGTCATTCAAGCTTGACCGCGCACGGATCGAAAACAATCGCCTTGGGGTGAGCACGGCACAGCATCTTCTGTCATGTAGAATTCATCTCCTAATAGAAAGATGCTTCAAACAGGGACAATTATCGCTCTTGTTCCTTCGTGGGAAAAGAAATCTGACGGTAGAAATGAACTTTCATGAACATATTAGTGCCCGAAGAGGAGATGGCATCAGCAATAAATTCCATCGAACTGAAAAAGGAAGCGGAATTTTCGCCCCAGGGTTTGGAAATTGTCAATATGGGCGCGACAATCCCTGATTGGCACCAGTCCGGCCGGATTCCAATTGCGGGAATGAATGAGCGGCTGCAGGAGAGGTAGCCTTTTGTTATTTAGAGAACTACAGTAATCAGCATTCGATCATTGGCAAAACAGTTTGAGTATTTGACTTCAAGCATAGCATTAGAAAGAATGATAACGTTCTTTGCTTAGTTTGTTCTCTGATGAGTAATGCAGTTGAAGCCTGAGCACACTGAGCTCTCTGCATTGGTAATTCCGCGCCCCCCATCACTGTTCCGCGAGCGAATTTTCACCCAGAATTGCAGCCATTGATTCCTTTTCTTCAAGAGAATACAAAAGAGAACTATTTGCTATTATTCAAATCCACAACATTGATAATTCCATGTCGACCATGCGGAATCTAAAGCTTTCAACTAGCCATCAGCTTGGACCATCATGAACACATCCTCATTTCGGCCGTTTTAGATTACTTGCGGCCGGCTTTGCCCGTTGAGCGGAATTGTTGGGTCCGCACTCAAAAATGGCCAATGTAATGGACTCGAATATTAACGGACACAAGTTCGGAACGGGAATTGCAAAGGGTGGGGTGCGACACAATAATGCGATCATTGCTGTCCCTTGCGAGAAGTGGCACGAATTCCGGTTGGAGCGAAGAGATCAACCAGATCCACGTAGAGATATGGAACTAATTGCTCGTGACTCCATTTCCTTCTCCCAACGTCACGTACACAGCAATACGTGGAGAGACGAACTTTGATGCTTCCCTTCATATCGAAACTATCTACTGTTTCTGCTCTTATTAACAGGAAGTTTCATGTTTCTTCGTTTCCGCTTACTAGAGCATTCGTTTTCACACCATTACCTCGAACTCACATTTCGTATGTCGGTGGTCAAGTCGTGGAATAAGTCATCAGAAAATCAAGCCTAACCACTGACAATCGATCTCTCGTTTGCATATCTTGATGTGGCAAAGGATTCGTGGTCCCGAAACTTTATCACGGTTTGTATATTTTTCAAAATAAGATATTTTTTCAAAATAAGGATTACTACATGGTAGTGCAGACAAATATCGTGTTACTGGTGGATTGTTATCTTTGACGGTGCAGAGTAGTACAAATTAAAGTGCGGATTATTCCAATGACGCTATTGCTTATCTACTGATGATTATATTCGCGATTAGGTTTAATAATAATTGACGTTTCCTCAGGGTGATTCGCTCTCAACGTGATCTTCGTGACTCCTTGCCTACACCCCCGATGATCTGAAGCAATACGGTGGAGATCTAGCAAGTGAGTGGAATTTAGCACGGATGTTTGTTTCACGTTCGCCTATTGTAGAGAACCCGAGGCGTTCTAATTCCCACGCCCGGATAACCCCAATGACGGACTGCACGCGCTTTTGATCTACCTCCTCGAGCCCCATTTCATGACCAGTGTGATTCAATGGTCATGAAACGGGGCACGTGGACGTAGATCAAAAGCACGCGCAGTCCGTCATTGGGGGTTGTCCGGGTGTGGGAATTAGAACGCCTCGGGTTCTTTACAATAGCTTGATTTAAATGCAAAGCAGACCTGAGGTTGTCCCAAGATGCGAGTGATTTCGCCGGTTTTCTTGTTAATTCGCACTCTTTGAAGAGTCTGAAAACATATTTATGTATATATTTTTTCCACGTGACTTACCCTTCTGTAGACGACCGCGCTTCCAGTTGACACGGGAGATAGGTTCTCGGGTATTGCGCCATGAAGCGATGGGACTTTAGGCGCTGCAGGATCCGACTCCTTCCAGATCTTTCGCCATATCACCTGGAACCATAACGATTTCATTCAAGTTTGGAATCTTCTGCTAACAAGGCTACAAACTTTTGGATGCGCTCTTAGAAGTAGTCATTTACAGAAAAGGTACCTTTCTGCGAGCAACCACAGGGCGGGTTAGTTTCCCTTCCGACGCTGACACATTCAGCCTCCAATCCCACGTGGGATACGGTATAGCGCGGCCTGGGCGGTCTTCGCACTTGAAGTTGACCTCGTCGCCTTCCTCATCGCTCATCTCATAAGAAGCATCTTGCTTCTTCACCGATGCGATGACGCTGGCCAAGACGAGGCAGAGAACAAGATATCGCACCTTGACCATCCGAGCAATTTGCAAATGGAGAGAAAGAAGATGGGAAAGGGCCAATGAGCTCACGGAGGAATGCGTACGTCGATCACACAGCGCACGGATCTTGAGCGCATTAATTTTTGTTGGACTCCGGTTCTTTTTTATCTCCAGCTCCCACACAAAAGGAAGAGCAACTGTAATGGGATGATTTCGCAGCAGAAATAAACACGATGGGATGATCAAGAATAGATCGGATGAGTGCATTTCCGCTGCTATGAAAAAATTGGTATGAGAGGGTGATCTGTAGGGATATCCAAGGAAGCACCAAGGAAACACTTTGAGACATTGTTTTGAAGGAGTTGTGCATGCCCGGACACGATGCCCAACGTATTCGCTAAGTCCAGCGGGAACTTTGCGACCTTCCCATATGTTGGCAGAGCGTAACAGCACTTGAGGCCTGTGTGTTTTGATGCAAAACTGTCCTTCCCGATGATATTTGAAGAGAAGTGGTTCCAAAGTTTAGAATACTACAAGATGTTCGGTGTACACTTTCACCGTCTTCAAGATGAACTCTTGACATAAATCAAATACATACAGGCTCCTAAGTTGTCTGATAAGGCAGTACATTGGTAATTTTTTCAAACGCTCTAATTGCGTGTTTGGTTAACCAAGTAGACAAGTTTTGTCTGCGGCTTTTACTGACTTTGTCAGACAGTCGGGCCTGAAAGAAAATATTTATGTTCGGAAAAAGAGCCTAATCCTCTGCTACACAAACGGGCCGGATTGAAAAGAAGCGTAAAGCAGGGAACCCAGCCAGGAGGCTTGTTTGGCCACTCTTATGTCTGGATAGGCATTTACTCGCAAAAATGAATATGATATTTATTTTGTCTTGGTACACGTACTGCTATCCTCTTTTTTCATATCATGATGTATGATTATCCCGCTCATTCTTGGCTCATTTCATGACGGCTCTATTGTTGATCACCGAAACACGACCAAACTTGCAATGGGTGGATGAAGAGCTACACTTCCGCACGGTGTCTTGGGAATGCGCCGCGTTTGGGTTCTGCGCATTATCTCTGGATCGAAAGTGACCGCTGGTGAAAGGGTGGGAAGAAGCAAAGAGCAATGGGCCCATTCACTCTCACTCCCCACTACCGTGCAGAACCTAAAGACCTTGAGGGATATACATAAAGCATGTATCAGATGGAAAGTAGCTGACGAAGCATGCAAAGCTCATTCCAAAACTCATCAGTCGCAGGAAGCTTATTTTTGTGCAGGAGCATGGTTCGGGTTAGTGAGTTAGCTCAAAACGGTGTTAAAGGAGGGGTTCGGGGACCTTCTGAGTCTCATACGTGACGATGTTCAGGTTGTAGAGCTTGAAAAATCCAATCGAACGGTGTATCTCACTAAGCATTTAAATGTTTCTATGGTGAGATAGAGCGTTTAGAACGCCGGGCCTGAGAAACAGGGACGGCGCGAAATTCAAATTTCGCACCTGCCATCATATTGGCAGCTTGCCAAATCCTCAGATCTCGCGCCATGTGCACTATAACTTCTATCGTTGTTATCTATCAGTGGTTTATCAATCAATTTGTTCCGTTGGCAAGCTGCCAAATTTCGACACTGAAGGTCTCCGAACCCCTCCTTTAAGTAGCACGGATTAGCCTGCGTCTGGCATATGACAATATCATGTCAGGGTGTTACAATTTCGCTCCTAATAACTCTTTATCATTAGAATCTAAGCTTCTTTTCAGAACCACATGCTGTACTGGTGCGTCGGACACGGTGTTATTGTGTACTAGTCGGACCCCACCGCCTTCGGTGATATGCTTCTCCCCGACGGTGGGTGAATTTGTGACTGGTTGACATTTTCAGCCATTTGGGACGATTCCGTAATTTGGAACCAGAGACTAGTTTCTCTGGAACTTACGAACTTCGGTAATATGCGGAGTCGCCTTCCCGTGGCCGGCTTAGGGGGGGGGGGGGGGGGGGGAAAGTTTCACTGTGCCACCCACTGGTCGATCCTTACGCGGACGGACTCATATGATCTGTTCCTTATCTATTGAAATAAATAAGGCACATTTAATCAGGGTCATGTATCTGTATAAACTATTTTTTTGATCAGAAGGGCCTTGATGATCAACATTTGACAGTCATGCGAATGAAAAAGGGAGAGCTTGATTTTCCCTGAGGCCATCAAATGACAGGATAGCGAATTCCTCGAAGTGCCATTGAACAGGGAATCAAGTTGACTCCGCCCACACCGTAATACAAACGCACCTCAAGGGGGTGATGGTGGTGGGCGTTCCCACGATCCCTCAGGGCTCTTCCGTTCATCTCCGAATTCGTACCTATTGTCTCGGGCCGCTCGATTGATATCCCCCAACTTTCCGTAGTTTTAATTTTTTTCACCTCTACCTCATATTCTGACAGAACAATGAATTTCCGTTGCTATATTGCGTTTCTGATACAGTGAAGATTACAGGTTTTGGGTAAAATTCTCCCCTCACCTTGTAGGGTTCCCTCATCCCCTGACCGAGCGAAGATCAAATGCGCCCCCTGATGATCATCGCCCTTCTCTCTGCGCCTGTGGCGAGAGCGTCGTTCTGCGGCGACTCCATGATACCGTACTCCTTGGAGGTAGACTCACAGTATTATTCACGGAAAATAATGTAAGTCGTGATGTTTTGTTTCGCCGAGGACAAAAGAAATGTAAAATGCTTCCTGAAGTCTTGGGATATCCACTAAAACAGTATTGAGTATGTTTTGAGTTTGAGCATGGAATGTGTGAGGCCCCAACTTTCACGGACATTCGCATCCGAATATGAGTAGATTACCATGGCGCTGTTCACAGAATTATGGTATCGTAGTATCTTAAGTAGCCGAAGTAGCA
The DNA here is from genome assembly GCA_014805385.1 of Levipalatum texanum. Lineage (NCBI taxonomy): Eukaryota > Metazoa > Nematoda > Chromadorea > Rhabditida > Diplogasteridae > Levipalatum > Levipalatum texanum. Next base: position 11,958 of record JACMIG010000880.1, read on the forward strand.
GAAGTATCGTAAAAATATATTCGCCTGCGGCCTTCACAGGCACTGGCGGATGGACAACCGGCTCTCGGATGCGCAAGTCCCACGTGCTTCGGATGGGCTCCGAGTGGTCGTCCATATTCCGAGCAGGTAAGCCTTCCCTTCTTGCAGTGAAAATTCAAATATTCAATCAATAGCTCCGATTCGTGCGCTGATGAAGGCGTAAGTTGAGTCCTTTTTATCTTAAAACGGGCTTCAAACACGTGTTAAAGGGCATGCGCAGTCCGTCACTCGCTTTTTGAGGGGAATGTTCCACTCTCGAATGCTGATGACATCGATATCAGTGGCATTTGTCATTTTCACTCTCCCTCTTATGCCGCCTTCTACAGCGTGCACGGCAGAGTGGACGGATTCACTCGCCAAGACCGGTCAACCATTCCCCCTTCCGACACACGACTTTCGCAATACGCTGTGAGCACAATAGAACCGTTTTGAATGTGTTATTCGATTTACCCGGACATTCGTAAAATTTTACTGCCCGTGGCTATATACGGAAAGAAAAATTCATAGAGTAAGAGCCACACACATTTCCGTGAGGCGCAGAATTTCTCATTACTCAATGGAGTCACTGAGTATCCCTTGCCGTGGCAGTAAAAGCAATAGCGATCTCCCAGACTTTTATCAATCATTTCGGTGCCCTGCCCTACTTTCTCCCATGATCAGATATCAAGGAGGAAATGAAAGCGAAAGGAAGGGATGGAGTGTTGCAGATCTGCTCTCCGAACTTCTCTTCTTCCGGATGCCCAGAGGTGGATACGTGGGTGGGCGGCGTGGGGCCACAGCTAAATCTCACGGCATTCCCGTAAGTCTCTCAATGGGGGTGGTCTCAGGAAGCTGCGAACATGGTACCTTTGTAGTATCAAGGTCGTTATGCGAGTCCTCAATATAAGTTTGTTGTTTTCAGTACATACGAAACAATTCCGCAAAACCGGTCAACCTGGTCGTAAGGTACATATCTAAAGTGGCCGAGATGGCGACATGTTCAGTTGGCTGGTTGAGCGGAATTGTTGGGTCCGTACTCAAAAATTCGCAATGTTGTAGACTCGCATATTACGACGTGGGACGAGTCGCTCTGACAGTGGGCTTAGTTCCACGACTCACGGATCATTTTCGATTGTGCCAAAATGTTCATCTACAAGCAGGTCGCTGCTGATGGCAGCATCATTTATTCCGTCGCTATGCGCCGCTTCCAGTGCCCGCCACTGGACTCGAACCAATGTGATTCTTGCTGGTTCGATATCCGTAGGACACTATAGCAGTTCTATAGATATTTTATCGGGGCCTACAACATTGCCAAAATCGTTCCGGGAATATTACCTGCGGCTAGACGCGATTGCGCATCTGACATGATTCAACGACCATTACTCCGAACTACGGGGCAGTGCATGAGCCCATGTCTACAAATTGAATTTCAGCATTTGCATGCTTAAAGGTATGAGCTGATACACCCCCATCTAGGCTGGTATAGTGCCAAGAAGTTCCTCGGGGCCTCCTTCAAAAGTTCCAGGCTTTCTTTAAGAATCTAGTTGTCTGTCTCGGTGAAACGAACAGAGCAATTCGCTCCTGCTTCGTGTTGCTGTTTTCTCACTGTATCCGATGGACCGAGAGCGAAAAAACTCATTTCTCTAGTTGAAACTCCATGAAGTGATCCAATAAGCCATCTCTAATTGATATCACTTTCTAACCCTCGCTCCCCTCGTTCTTTCGTTGCTAGTCGCCGCAACGTAAGTGATAGTGTGCATCACTTGATCTTTCGGGTACGTCTCTTAAAATGAAAGAAGGAAGGAGAGACCGCAACAATGCTGCAGACGCAATATGAAAGGACGTGCTCTATCCCCATGATAATGAGAGTACAATAATGAATGGACCAAACAGGGTCTAGTACGCAAATCACGCCAGCGAATGCATTGCAGACCCGAAGAAAGAGGAAGAAGCGCATTCACGCACGTCGTTCTTCTCCCGCGCATTCCAGGTTCACATATATTTCTGGGGCATATGGTTAATGATTGCTTGAGGACCCGAATGTCCCCGTGGACCAGCCGTTGCCACCGCCACAGCATGGACAAGGACTAGTGAGTCGAAAGATGGTAGCCAAGTGTGACCAAGGCCATAGAAAGCAAAGCACCGCGTCCGATTTGCTTGCACTGAAAAAAATTGAGCGAACAGCACGCCTCAATCTCCGGGAGGAACCATTCGCATTTGCAGCCTCAGAATGCAGTTGAGGAGGTGATCGAGACAGCTGAAGGCATCCAGCTTCCGCCGCCCACCAACTTCCAACCCGTTCCACCGCCCGCAGTATCCCCTCAACCTGCCGCTGCCCCACCGTACTACTACCCTGTAAGGAAAATAGTGGACACATAAGGATGAGAACCAATTTGGCTCCAAAGAATAATCATCAACATTTCAGCGAAAATTTCATTTTCAGCCCACTTCTTACGACTACCAACAACAACTGTGCTTCAGTGGTGACATGCTTGTAGAACTGGCGGACGGAAGAAGAAAGCGGATGGACGAATTGGACAAGGAGGTGGTGTCTATTGTAGTGGGAAGAAGAGTTGGTTAGCTACTCTCACGTCTGTCTTTTTACTGTATCGACCTCCTTCATGTTTGTTTTCATGGCGATTGAAAAGCGCAGCATATTGGATGGAAGGATGGAATCTCCACCACACGAGTTGACAAAACAAAATTGCGTTCTGAAGGATCTGGTGCGAGTGGGGACGAGTGAGAGCAACTCGGCATTTATGCCCATCAAGTTCTGGCTGCATGTGAGCCGAAATAGGAGGCGGAATTCTACCGTTTTGAGACCGACAACGGGCACAGCATCAAGCTAACGGCCCTCCACTACATATACAAGGTGAGTGAAGGAGTCGAACACGGACCTACAACCCAAAGGCCAGTGTCTTACTCCTGAGCTTATGCGCTCCGTTGCAGGGAGATTGCTCCGCTGTGGGAGGAAAAGTTGCTGCTTACGAAGCGGACGGAGAGGCCGTTCTGGCCGAGAACGTCTTCACTGTAGGAGATGATGGCAAGATGAGCGAGGTACTATCGATGATTTTTGTTTATGTTTTTCCTCTCTTTGGTATTTAATTTCGTCAGTTCAAGATTTTTGAGAAACCCTCAGCGTTACAGTTATTACCAAGAACCACAGAGGTGTATATTTTGAGTCCGCTCGCAACAAATTCCGCGCTTCGAATATCTCCAGAACCACAAGCTCTTGAAAGCTGCCGTTTTCTGGGATTTGTCTTTGGACCATGTTCAAAGGTTGTGCCAAACGACAAAAAAAAGAATCCGTTCGGTCCCGTAGATAGTGTAATCACCATGCGCCAAACGCAGTAAGTACTTAAGCACCCCTCTGGTGCTTGGCAATATGCACTAAACGCTTTCTTACAGACTCGGGTAGAGCGCGTGTCTCGAGTGCTGGATGCGGGAATCTATGCCCCGATGACATCGAATGGGCGGATTGTCGTGAACGGAGTTCTCGCCTCGTGCCATTCCATTGTCCCCAGTCCCCATCTGCAGAATGCCTTCTTCATGGTAATCTAACAACAGAGAGTACTTCAATTCATGTTCGTTCAGTTCGTGGACGCGTTCAAGTCCTTTTTCGGAGGCGTCGAAACGGACATTGTGAGTTTTTCGAATGGTAGTGATAACTCCTTTTATCAAAATTTCTCGCAATCAACAATTTTTAACTGCAGACCGATCTACCGCTCGGGTTGCCCGTGTTGAGCGAGACGTACACGACTATGTTCTCCAAGGGAAACTTCGAACTGTAACCTTTTCCCCTAGCCCACCCCCTTTTACAGTGATTTCTCATGAAAATTCCCGGTGCCTTTTTTCCATAGAATATCATTTGCCGTGTGATTGTCCTTCCAGCCTCTTTGCCCCAGTGATCCGCCCATCCAGCTATTTCCTTCCAGGGAGATGCAATCGAATGGTGTTTTTCGACTTGACAAACTGTGCTCCGCTCCGTTGTAAGGGGGAGTGCGCCCGTAATATTAAGAATCTATTATAACAATGGGAACTATGAATCTAAAAGGAGTCCAAAACATCTTATGGTGGCATTTTCGAATTACGGGGCACTGTACTTCCCTTTTATTTAGATCGAAACGGTTGCTACGGTGTAGCGACTGTCTACCGAAGTTTGACTCACTAGGAGGTATCATGGACTTACATGCCCTCACGAAATCAAGATTGTTCCAACGGTCTGACCGTTTCGGGTGAGTAATGAGAGGGTAAGGGTCCAGCGAATCTACTGCATTCTTCCCTATCTCTGATTAAAGTGTTTGTTATTCCCAGCTCCCTCTCTTCCCCTCCACTTCACTATTCCTCACCCTCTCCCGCTCTTCTTCTCCCTTAACCTCCACGTGTCTGGGCTGCACGCTCTGCGATTCGCTCCACTGCCGTCCTCATGCTCTTCTTCTGTCAGATCCACTGGATCTTTTCGATCACATTTTATCGCTCCAACAACACATTCAACAAAGATGACATGGTCGAAGATTTGTTCACAGGAGCCGTCAACCCTGCAATGCGCTGGGATTAATAATCCCCGATAGATTTTGCGTACGTGCAAAGTAACCGTTGCTGGCGGGTCTGTAGATGGGGATGCGAACGGGGAGTCGGTCGTGGTATCCGCCCTCTGCCCATTGCTCCACTACCTGCAGAGAAAGAAATCGCAATCAGAGGGGGGCCGGAAATCCATATGAGCTCATTTGTGCCGGCGTTTTTGTACATATTCCGAAATTGACTAGAACGAGCGGGATACCTTCCCTCCTGACAGCCTTTCAATCTTCGACGAATCGTGAATGATCACTGGGCGCAGACTCTGAAAGGAAAAAAATTCTTGTAGATGTAGACTCTCCTGCCATGCAGGGGTCCATCGTAGGCGTAGTACTGAGGTGGTGAGGTGTAGGTGCCCTGAAGGGAATTCACCTCAATCTTTGAGTGCTAGCTCACCGCAGTCTGTGGCTGCACAGGAAGAGTTGCCATGTCCGTCCCCGTGATGAAGCGGTCGGATACCACCTTAGTTGTTGAGTTATGCTTTGATTATGGTTTTTGACAATGTAGCAAAAACGACTGACAAAGAACCCAAATCGATATATTTTTAAGTCTAGCTAATATTGCAGATTCGAATAAGTACTTTGAATGGTCCTGTCTGGAGGATGGGTCCCGGTCCGTTCTCTGCGATCTCGGACATCTCGGACACAGCAAGGGCGATTTCGACGAGGAGAGCAAAGAAGAGAGGCGATGCCATAGGAAGAGAGTCGGCTGCAGTAATTGGGAGTTTCTGTACTCGTCGTTCGACCACACTATATACCCAGCCACTAAGCAGTTTATCGCCGGAATAGAACTGCATAACTAATTCCCCTCCAATGGATCAAGGCGAAGGTCGGGATGAGGAATTGCGGTGCCTCACACTGAATACGTCCCAAACGTTGAGCCAGATTCTCCTAAATTAGAGTTGCAAGGTTCAGGAGCTTGTCATACTTCCTTTCAAAAAGAGAAGAACTCTCCGTTATTTTCATTATTCCATTATGCATGCTCATTCGAGATGTGCGTAATGCCTGCGATTCGGATAGTTCTACATTTACACAATGACAGCCCGGGGCATCTTTTCGAACCTCGTGATTTCGGAAAGCATCTGAATCGTCGACAAAAGTAAGTTTATAGATGATATCGCCGAGAACTTATCCGCAATTTGGATGAAGAAATCTGCGGGAAATCTTTGAGATGTGATTGCAATAATGCGGAAATCTTTGCTCTTCCAATCAACTCCCACTATAGCAATCCTTACCTATTTAAATTCTTTCGCGTGCAAGAATGTTTCTTTCATACTTTGCTCAACATTTCATCAAAGAAGGCATAATATTACAATTTTGGTCAATTCTATCTCTCAGAATTACCCGGCTGCGAGGATACCGGGTCATTTACCACGTGCGAGAATGTGAAAAAATTTTCACAAGATTGCGATTAAGGTCAACTGTTTTTATCTTTTTCTCCTCGCCAACTCGATTCGCAGAAAGTTTGACACCATTTTAAAGCATTTTTCCTACTCGTTTCGAATCTCTCTATAGTTTTCAAACTTCAAAAGTCGTTATATCACTCCTTTTATTCGGAATAATTAATTCCGTTTTGTCAACCCTCATATTCCCCACCCTACGAGAGAGACACGTTTCTCTGGAAAGCCGGGCCAATATGATTTTCCGGCACATTCGATACCTAGTTTGAGCGCACCATCTTGGTCTACTTCATTCCCCTCCGGGAAAATCGGATACGCCGTCTCGAATTCTTATCTCCGCACATCTTTTCCCCGCACGCGCAGCCAAGTGCGCCGGTTCGTACTCTTTTGGACCCGAAAACCGATTTTTGGGAAGTTTTATCGGTAAAGCGCGTCTGAAATCTCACACGTACATTTGGGGGTGCTTTAAATTATATGAAGATATGCAGAGGTCAAAGGACATTTAGCCACAATCGACACTATCTTCTTCCAATTCCTTCTCCGGGCGCACACTCCTCGCTATCTCCGTTTAGCATCTCCTCTTCCTTTATCCTTCTTCTTGCTCTTCTTCATCTCATTTGCAGGCAGTTTTACGAAAAAAGTCTATCGGAATTGCCAGCATTGTCGAATTTTATTCTCGCCGCTTCAAGAGGATCGCTCCGCTCTACGCAATTACTCTCCTCATCACGACTGTAATGTTGTAACGATATTAAAATAATCTTATTTGTTAGTAGCTTGCTGCCACCCTGATCTTCTTTCCGCTCGACTTCGACCCCAATATACTAGACACCTAAAATGCCCTCGGAATAGCGACCAACATGGAGAATATCCTGTGGAAGAAGGATTATTGGTCTGAAGTAAGTTTTGGTGTAATTAGACCCCCTCTCAAGAGCTGACCTGCCTTTTACATTTGCGCATCTTCAAGCCTTTGTATGTTTTCATTTCGATTTGACCAAGGTTTAAAAAAGCCTATTCCGTTAAAGAATGTAAATTTTCAGGAATCGATTCATCAAGTTCTGCGGCACACGTGGTCTTTGGGAGTGGAGATGCAGTTCTACCTCCTTGCCCCGTTACTCGCTCTCGTCATCAGAAGGGCGAGTGGCAGCAGAGCTCATCAACGACTCTTCGGATGCGTAGTCATCATTGGTAGGCCATCATCATCATCATAATCATGTTTATCGTCGTCTTTACAGAAAACGAAATACGAATGAGTATAGGCACTCGGGAAATGAAGAAGGGTAGGAACTGAACGCATGCTAGCTTAGCCAACAGTTAGCCAACATGGCATGTCTTCATCCCAAATCTTGCTCCTATTGCTGGGGGAATGGAAGCCCTTTTTGTACCACTGTTTTCTGGTCGTCTTATTGCGAGAGTTGTGATGCAACTATATCAGTTTCCTATCGGCACATTGAGAGATTGAGTGAAAATGAGGAGCGAAGCTGAATTAGGAACGTCAGGAGGACTAGCAACTTAAAACTGCATGGATATCGAGATGAAGGATAAAGTACGAGGAGATGCTACACGGAGATAGCGAGGAGGGTGCACCCGGCGCTGGGTGCAAGCTGGGTTCCCCCTCTTTACACTCCTGAACCAATGTGCACAATGCAAAAATCTGTGCTTTATCGGAAGAAAAATTGTAACACTTTCGTTCTCGGCTATAATTGCCCTCGAGCCTTCGGATGCACAGTTTCCGATAACCATACTCCAATTTGTCGAAAATGGCAGACTTTTTCGCCCACTGTTTTCTGATTGTCAGATTGTGGGTGTTTTGATGCAGCTTTCCTCTTTTTATCGGAGACGAGAAACAGAGAGCAGCACGAATCACTTGGTACTTGAATAACGATCTAAACTACGATGGGGATGGTGTATAAAACATTTTGAGACAGGTGAGGGCGGTTGCAGGCTCATTCGTCCTCCATCACACCTCAACGCCGTCTGTCTCCTTCGGTCTCGTGCTGTGTCGCCTTTGGCAGTTCGGACTGGGCGGAGCAGTTGTTGCCCTTCCCGACGTTTCCTTTCTACGAAGAGAAGAAAAGAAGGCGGCGGATCCCGGAGAAGGACATGGAAAGTCAATCAACCTGAAAGGTAATGCATTGTGTTTGTGAAAAAAGCTGTTCCATTATCGTAAGTATATCTATCATCACAATAAGAAGTATGTGATATATGGTGATACCAGGCGGAACCCACCGCCTTCGGCGGTGGATCCGCCTGCCAAATGACGTCAGAGGGGAAGTTCTAGAAGCTTCCGGAACATTCGGTGATGAGACGTCTCAGGTGTGGCATCTCATATCCCCGCCCCTACCTCAAACCTGGGTAATTACACCGGGTGACGTACGTCAAGGTGTAACATCCTGACACACACGGCGATTATTAATGTAGGCAATGGATTGTCGTCGGAATTTAATATACGGAACTCCTTTTGAGGGAGAGATTCTATTAGAACCGCTCAAATTATCTGACTGACGTGAGTGTGTGATTTCTTCCTTTTCACTGCGTTTAGCGAGGAGGGGCGACCAGGATTCATTGTTTGTTCAGTCGACAAGGTGTTACTCTTTTACATGCAGTGGGCGCCAATCACTGCAGAAGATGCGTTCATTGGCATGCTGGTCAACTGCGCCATCTCCTTCTCGAGTCTTCTCCTCATGATGACTCCAGAGTTCATGAGCCGCGCTATTTGCCGCCTATTGGTAGGTCCAAGCAAAATTACTTCATGACTTCACCGCATTTTCAGGTTACCCTATCCACCGCAGCCGTCATTGCACTGGGTACCAGTTACGAAAATCCGCTCTTCTCAAATAAGTATGTTCCCATTGAACAAACGATGTAAATTGATCAGGATTCTCGTTCACTTGGGCGACCTCTCGTACGTACTGTACCTCGTGCACTGGCCTGCCATCGTGCTGTGGAAGTACTACTGGGATGTTGTCGAGTTGGATGACCATGGTAAGATATTGTCACGCTGCACAGAACTTCTTACATTCGACTTCCGCGACACCAATGTTTGCCCCCAATTGCCCCAATGCAAATGTATTTCCTCCTTCTTTAAAGGAGGAGTGGCAGCAACGTTCCGTGTCTGTAAAATTGCTGGTTTGTTCCGTGTCAGTAAAGGTTGTGGCCAAAATGCTCTTGGCCTGTGCCTAGCCAAACCGCACTTGCACTTTGGCCTTGTCTCGATTTCCATAACGATAATAATCAGTGAAGTTGCTCCCACTCCTTCTTAACGTTCCGTGATACTGTGGTATGCGAAACCATGTCACCTTCGCCCTTTCTGTATCTCCAAAAAGGGGAAAATGGCGCCGAAACTTAACGTGCTACTTGAACATCGTTTCCAACGGAGGTTTCGAAGAGCTTTTTGCTTTTAGATGTTCAGACATCTCAGACGTAACACTAGCCAATACAATCCTAACTCACCATACAAAATAGGACGTGGTGCGCAATTCCAGTTCATTCAGACATCGCCATCATCCTGGTCGCCATCTACATCGTATCCCTGCTGGTGTACCTTTCGCTGGAGCGCTTCTTCATCGAGCATGGCATTCTACCGGCAGCCATAACTGTAGCGGCGATCTACGCCCTGATGCTGGCAGCACTTTTCTCTCGGCTACCTATGCGCTACGCCGAGTACGCCAGTCCGAGTAAGACCTCACTAAAGACAGATATGTTCCCACTATACAAGAGGCTCAAGTTAATGGCCACTCACGAACATGTTCCTCAAAAAAGGGTTGTAACGGAAAACTGCGGGTGGGTACCTATTTTTAATTTTTTTAAAAACATCCTCATTTGAGCATAATTTGTAAGAGTTACAGTAATGTGCAAAAGTCCTGGGACACTTTTTCAATCATTCATAAAAACCTCCAGCTTCATCCTTTTTGGGGCACCCAAAGGCCCGGTCGGTAGGCAATTCAAAGGAGCTTGGCCAAGTGATCATGGCATCAATGTAACCAGATTTTTGAACAATCTCCCGAAACTTTTTCAATTTTTTAGCCTCTAATGCGATACAATGGAATCGAGATGCGATTCTCAACGACGCACACATCACGACGAAAGGTTACGCCGTCGATGAAGAGGTTGAGGCCATGATCGATTACACGCCTGAGCGCGAAACGCATACGGGAATCATTGTAAGCATAGACACATTTCATTTAATTTTTAAATACAAACGATCTTTCTTCCGGAAATATTGTTAAGCCATTCTCTTACTGAAATTATACGTTTCGTCATTTTCCAAGTCTCTCTCTCATGATATGTACATTAAGTACGGAAACGATACAGCCAGTGTGCTCCTCATCGGTAACTCCTTTGGCCTCCGAGGCCAAAGGAGTTACCGATTGGCCTTACGCTTCTTCAATCGCAAGCGATTGAAGAAGCGTTTCACGGACGCTATGAAGTATTCCGGGTGCTACTTGAATACGGTGGGACTTTACTTTGAAAATAATTTGTTTTTTTTTGTTTTTAGAAAAGCAAGAAATTAGCGTTATTGGAAAAGCAAGAAATGAGAGCATTGATCGTAAACATGTTGTCCGGTATTAAAGTGATGCAGAGGCGATGCGCGAACTACTCCGCTGTAAGCAGCGTAAAAGCAAGAAATTACCGCATTGATCGCAGCGTAACAGCAAGACATTAGTAAAAGCAAGAAATTAGCGCATTGACCGGTATTAAAGTGATGCAGAGGCGATGCGCGAGCTACTCCGCGGTAAGCAGCGTAATGAACATGCAATCCAGCGCAGCAGGATCAATGATCACGTTTTTTTCCGCAGATTGGTTTGCACGTCGCATTCGCTCCTTTAGTACCGGACAATATTTTCATTTGTTCTTATCAGGCTGCGGCCTACTTATCGTCGATAACTGCCCGGGCTACAAGCGTGTCGTCAAGAGACTACTTGCTAAGTGGAGACCCGATATAATCTTTGTCGTGGCTTGGGAGAACCCGGAATTTCTCCTCAGTCCTGTTAGCGACCCTCCGAGTAGCGACCCTGTTCTCCCACGGATGCAGCACAACTTAGATTGGATCAGGTTGGCAGTTGTAAAATGGAGTTCGAATAGCTGTCAGGGTCTCGGATTCGATTCCAGAGATGATTTATTGTGCCGCACCCCAACCTTTGCAATTGGCGTTCCGAAATCGCGTAGAACGGACTACGTAAATAGTGCGCGCTTTCGCACTGGAGCGCGAAGTATAGCCACGGGCACGATCATTCACAGCGGATGGCTATGCTTCGCGCTCCACTGCGAAAGCGCGCACTTTTTGCGCAGTCCGTTCTACGCGATTTCAGAACGCCAATTATAAAGGTTGGGGTGCAGCACTATCTGTTGAAGCAATGCCACGAGCGTCGTTGTCCTGGACTCGGCACCGCTCATGTTGCCGCTGCACGAAAGTTTGCCTAGAATCATGGTCAGAGCGCTATCGAAGGGTCGGGACATCGGCGGCTTGAAGGATAGTTGGGAGGTACGAAACACGGTCCATTTTTTGAAATCGTCTTTTACATCATCTGAAAATAACGCTTCAATCGGATAAATATCAATGAGATTTCAGGAATATCTAACCGATTACCGCCACCAGAGAGCCCGTTTCGACGCTCTGCACGCGCCGAACCTGGTCAAGAATCGAGTTATGGAACAACTATGCGCTGAGGACAATGGCGTGTGTTACTTGTGGGTGCATTTTATAATGCCCTGATTCGAAGTGCAAGTTTTGTTTGTTTCCTAGGTGCATGAACGAACGGGTTGAAGAAGTAGGAAAACAGGAGTAGGAGAAGCGTTTTGTGTCCGTAAAACAGCTGTAAAAATTGTGAACAAAATGCACTTTTTCTTGTGTCTGTGTTGCACATTGGCTGGCCTGGTCCATGGTGACCGTAATCTGAAATGTTTCTCCTACCTTTTTCTTTAAAATCAGCGATTGACATGCTAAGGATAGGCAAGCTGAAAATCAAGTTCGTGTTACAAATCACCACAATTAGAATGGGAATAAACCATTTACATTCGAATATGATTCTGGCTACAAGCGTTTGCAAGCTGGAATTTTCATGAAAAAGTCGGGGAACCATAGACAACTTGTGCCAAATGGCAACATTACAAGGAACAATTTCAATTCCCATTGATAACATTTGCAGTTACAATCGCAATAACAGCCGTGCGTACTATCAGGACTCGGTGCCACACTACACGTCCGAGGGGCTAAAGCTCCTCGCCCCGGGATACCAGACGATTGTCGACAATTTTTTGGATAATTTTCATACATGATTGGGGACCGATGCACTGTTTTCATATCTTCTCTCTTATAAAAAGATGAGCAAGAGAAATAAAAACAGATGCGTAAGAGAAATAAAGGTACGGAAGTTATTCGAGCAAGAAATATGCACACAACCTGTTTATACACAATAATACCACAGGAGAATCCATGGAGGGAGCAGAGACAGAATAGCGGTCGAATGCTTCCACTTCCACCCAGCTAGTCGCCCCGCGACTGGCTGGGTGGAAGCGTCGAGGATTCGCGCTGCGATCTTACATATTGTGGTGGCGCACAAGCTGTTCCTTTTGCGTTCGGTTTGCACCTGCTCTCTCTCCACTGTTCTTTCTTAAACCGCCAGACAGGATTGAGTAACGATTGAACAGTGGAACGAGAACTGGTGCAAACTGAACGCAAAAGCGTCAGCTTGTGTCGTTCTTGCGGAAGATATTTAATTGCGCTTTTTCGACGAAGAGCAATGCTAATTTTTAGCCGGAATGAAACTCTCCATTATTCATTCCCGAAACTGCAATCAAAAGAAAACGGATGCAATGAGAACGAGTCATGTTTCGCTATTTTCATTCAGCATTTGAGCAGACTTTGATGCGGTAAAATAATGCTGATTCAGATTCGCAGATGTTCTCTCTACCTAACAAGTAGTTCTTCTTTACGTCCGTGACAATGGTGCGCGGGGGGAGGTGCGGTGCCCGTCGCCGCCAACCTTGGCCGGCAGCTTGTACGGAGTGCCTGCCGCCAAGCTTCATGTGACTGCAACACGATCCATTTGATACTTTCCACATAAAGTGCTATAATCTGCATCGACGCTACCATGTAGCGCATCGCGCTCCGAAACTACCGTACCTGATTAGTGCATCGAAAACTGATTCGGAACTACACTCTCATCAGTGAATCGCCAACTGACTCGGAGCTACAGTATCTCACTAGTGAATCTCAAACTGACTCGGAGCTACCGTCTCCCAAAAGTATCTGTGCCCCTTTCTACACTTACTCGTTGTTGAGGCTCTTGATGTGCTCGCGGGCCTCCTCCTTGGCGTCTTCCTCCTCCATCTTCTTGATCTCCTTGATGCGGATCTTGGCCTCCG
>JACMIG010000881.1:0-25310 GCA_014805385.1 Levipalatum texanum
AAAAATTTATTTTAAAAACCTAACAATTCTTTTCCCGCCCCCCCCCCCCCCCCCCCCATTGTGAGTCTCGTTGAAATTATTTATCGCTGTGTGAGATTGTGTATTATGTCCATCGATTTAATTAAAAACATTCTTTACAGAAAAATAGTAAATGAGAGATGAAAAATGATGGCGCTAGATCTTCATTGTGCGCATTCGCTTCTAAGCCGTAAAATAGGAATCTCCTAAAATGTTATTCGTCGACTCGATTAGAGCACACTCCAGGCCACACACGCAGTGTTTTTGGCACGTATTTTTTTGCTTTCCGGTTCCCATGTTGGTTGGAACTGTGTTTTGTTTATCTGTTCCGTTTCTATCACCTCAAGAATCTAGTAACGATCCCCGACGTTGCTCAGTTCTTGTCATCCTTGCCCTTGCACACATAGCGTCATCCATCGACCAATCACCTTTGCTCTTCATGTAGTGTCTTCTGTGATGCTGCGTGAATGTTGCATATCCGTTGCCATTGTGTGGCATTGCCTCATGCCTTGCATCATGATACGCAGGATTCCCCTGCAGGCGCAACATTTTTACGGGCTCCTTATCGTGCGTTTCGTCATGATCAAGGTTGCCGTGGACACGGAATGGTTCACTCCCCACTCTGTGCTATTTGCTTGCGCAGTGTCCTATCCACGCCCGTCATTCACATACCGCTCGTTGGTTACAATCCTTATCACGAATTATCACGCCTGTGTTATCAGGCTGACCCCACTTATCTCTGGCCATTCAGCGATCTTTGGACGTCTTTACGACGCCTCTCGTGGGAGCCATAGGTAGTCTCTCTTCGAATACTGTGACTTCTTCCATCGATTCTCCTGCCAGTTCTTGTGCTCTCCGCATACACAGTGCTTCTGGCAGTCCGCGTGAGACATGAATGGCCGAGCAGTTCCTTATTTTCTGCCAGCGCGCCGACGCAATTTGTCATGTCGAATCGGCCATTCCTTCCTACTGTATCCGCGCATAGTAATCGAAATTCTCCGGCATTCGTAGCATTTCCATAGTGCAGCAGGGAGCTGAGACGGAGGAAGGAACAGGTTTCTGCCCCCGCAGGGACACCCCCCGCCTGTCTCACTTATTCTATAGGCCTTTTCATTGTCAAACCCATCACTCGCCCTTTCTCCGCGCCTTGGGCTTGTTCTAGATAAGAAGGCAAAAACCTCGCGTCATCCATGGGGAACCTGAACGTTCGTGGAATAGCTCTCAAGCGAATCTAATTAGATTTGAGGGGGAGACATAATTATGTTTCTTCTTGCTGATACTCTCTCTCTCTCGTTGTTGTTCATCGAGTGCAGATCTTCAATCTATGGAGGTTCGTCCCCGTACGTGTTACGTGCGCTTCCTCCACTGGCCGTCGGCCGAGTGGCGACCCTTCCAATTGCTGAAGTGCTCACGTAATCGTAATTGCTGTTACTTTCTGCTGGGGGGAGAACATGGAATGCAACACTTTACCAATGATGACATTAGCTTCTTCTACAACGAACACACGAGCTCGATTATTCGCCACATTTTCCTTGGCTTCTATAGAGTTCTGTCCAATTTCCGGTTCATTGACCGTCCCGTGATAAGGGGATATTTTGGCATTATCTATTGATCGATGGTCACGCTCACATTCTGCAATGTTGTCTAGGGAGCAATCAATGGCTCATCTGATCATAGCACCGGAAATGGGGGGGGGGGGCGTGTTGTGGCCCCCGATCACTGTAGTCTCGCATTGACGCTGCCTCTCAAACTGTATGGACGATGACGCCTGTTTGCACAGGTCACGCCCACAATTTGCCCATCCTGCTAACCGTTGACATCTGCGGTATTTAGTCTCTCGAAAACGAACGGGGCCGTTTTCCCGGTGCTTTATGCGGAGCATTCTCACCCGGAAACCCTGAATGTTGTTTGTTCCCTATTCCCCGGGTCTGCGGTTGTAATAACGCTTGGCAGTCCTACACCAAGATTCATTGCAAATTCCTCCGCCGAAGGAAGCAACCGAAGCCGAATGTTGTGACTGTCGGTACCTTTCGCTGTCTCGAGAGCCACTGTCCGTTACGGGAAACCGTCAACAACCACGAAGAGGAGTGGTAAGTGACGGGGAGTCTTCTAGTCGAGTTGGGCGGAGTTTGGTCTCCCAGTTATCGAACGAACGTGTTTCATGGTTAGGGATGCGAGTATTCTTGCTGTCCGCACGTGGGTTTGCGGGATGTTCGTGCATCCTCCCAGGGAAAAGGACTGGCGCCTGAGAGAGGGCGGAAGGGGCAGAGAAGGCAGAGTGGCGGGAAGCAGAGAGGTTGACGTAATTCCAACCCCTCCACTAGGTTTTCTCTCTCTCCCCCTCCCGGAGTGACATTGTTCGTTCTTCGGATGCCGAGCTTCTTGACGATGAGCTCGCTCTTTTCCTATGCATCTTTTTCAACAGCGGTGTAACTTCATTTCATCATTTCTAGTTTGAAACTGCATCGTTATCGTACTTGTACTCGAGGCCGTTATCTCATGCATCGTAACAATATAATCCATGAGAATCGGCCATGATAAGGGTACCGCCCATAAATCAATTGGTGTGGCCTTGGAGGCTAACGATTGGTCTCTTCCAATCATAGAGCGAACGCTCATCTCTGCGCCGGTGTATCGACAGAGATCGAACGTTCTATCTTTCTTCTCTCTCACGTCGAATTACTATCGACTTGTCACCGTATCATGTTGGAGGTGGTGGAGCCTTTATATGTATTTTAATGCAGACTTGATTTTTAAATCGTCAAATTCGCTAATATTTTTCATGGTATTGGCTTGTGACTTCTCGAGCTTTGTGCATAAGTTGCGCGCGTTATCGACGTGTAGCCAAGAATGAGCCTCTTCGATGTGGCAACTTGTGTGTGGCTGCGCATCTCGAGCTCCTCTCCCCTCCACATCATCCAATTCTCGAGCGAGGGAGAGACGCACATCTCACGTGTGCCTTTCTGTGTCCCTTTTTGACCGGCCGCTGCGCAAAATAATGTAGCGTACTCTGTCCAAGTTACTGATTCTTTGTAGTATTGAGTATCTCTTTGCACTGAATCATGCGTGATGAAGACAGTTCCGTGCCGAAACAATTGTATAATACCCTTTGGTTCATTCCTTTCACCATTTCCGAGAACATCTTGGCTGACCTTCTCTTCCGAGGGCACTGCCCCTTGATTGCCTTGTAATCTCTACCCGAAATTGGGTCTTGTGGAAAGCCTCCCGGGTGTTGCCCCAACCTCATTCCGTCCTTCTCCTCCCGAATAGGAAATGACTGCTGATGGTAGCTTCTGGAAGATTGCGTGCCTGCCGCCACTATCTCCCGTCGCATCTGTAATGCCCACATTTGGGAGGACCCCCGTTGCGTAATGCACCTCCGCCCCCTTACCTCGATATACCACGGCAATCCAAGAGTCGCAGCGTCCAATGGATGTCGCGATAGCTAATGCGCATCGGGACCTGCATTAGAGCGCTGTCACGATTTATTGCCTCCTCCAGGCCCCATAGCCCTTTCCGCGAATATGCGCCTGTGTCGTGACTTCATTAACGTGCGATCACGGGAGAGGGAGGAAGGAGTATTTAAGGCGCCGTCCTCGAACCAACGGGTACCGCCCACACTCGAGAGGAGACTACGGTAGTCGAATGGGCCTGCCGACACGGGGACGATGCCCACTGCTGCTACTCGTCAATATTTTCCTGCAGGTACAGATTTTTGATTACTCTTTGAATATGATTATCAACCCTGTGTAAATAATATTGCCATCATAATAATGCATATTTTAGGGCATCGTAACCGCGAGCGATGGGCTGCCGAAGATGCGACAGGTCTCCTTCGATCCGTTGCTGCAGCATGAACTGGAGGAGAACCACAACAGCACCGGAACCGTTACGGTACGACCCTTGAAAATGTGAAGTGTACTCACTGGCGTGAATGGAGGATTACTGTATATTGTAACTGGCTGCAGGTAACGCTGTCCGAAGCCGAGATGATGGCTGCACGCGTAAAGGATGCGGGGGCGGATGTCCAGTGGCTTATCAACGCCAAGTCAGTCGCACTTCTCTTTGATATTGAATTCTTTAGCGCTGTTGGATGACGACGATAAGGGTTTATTCTGTCCAATAATTCATAGAATTTGATCGAATCAATAATTTTCCAGGACCATGCACCCGGAAGTCGCAGAAGTGGAGTGGAACGGTTCATCGGAAAAGGGGTGTAATCTGATGTTCAACTCGTCGTCTATGAAGTACGCACCGTAAATTGCCTGCTTTTTGACTTTAGATAATTTTCCTAATAATATATTTATATGCTGTATTTTCAGTTTCAATAATACCTCTCGCTTCTACACGCACGACTCGACTTTTACGATCCAGGGCAAATTCCTGGGGAAGACTGGAGTGAAGGTGAGGGCGTGGGAACATGGCAGATAACCCCAACGCTCCCTTTACAGTTTCGGTTAGTACGAGCTGACGATTGGCTGGAAGACGATGAGCACTGGACGTCGAACGCGGAAGAATGGAGGAGTATCGCCCAAGGGAGCGATCCCACCCAGAATATCTTTGATGTCAGTACACACAATTCTCCGTTCCAAAAGTACATTAAAATCAATAGAATAGAACATTCATGGTTCTAAATTACAAGTGCGTACCATAATACATATTTTCAGGTATGGGTGAAGCGGGAGAAGAACCTCTGGTCGGACCAGCTTTCGAAGGCCTTCATTGGCAGCATCGCTATTCTCATTCCCCTTGCCAACCTTCTCATGGGATGCGAGTTGGACCTTGGCGTAGTCCGGGAGACGATACAAAGGCCAACGGCCCCCGCCATCGGAATGATCACGCAGTTCTTCATTATGCCATTGGTACTTTTTCAAATATATTATTTTTCCGAATATTTGATCGATTTTTCACATCTTGTTCTAAAAGCTACCTTGCAGTTAGCGTACAGTATCGCCCACTTCATGTTCGTACCTCATGGGGAGTACTCGATGGCACTGGGACTGTTCGTGACTGGTACGTCCTTTTGTTGTCTGAGCACGTGATAAGAAAAGCCCTGTCCAGGATGTGCACCCGGCGGTGGAGCCTCCAACTTCTGGACCATCCTCCTCGGTGGCAACGTCAACCTCAGTGTCACCATGACCTTCCTCAGCACGCTCGCTTCGTTCGGTCAGTAGTAAACATATATCACCCTGGAAAGATTTATCAAAATGTGTTTCAATTCTAACACTACATTTTAAATAGTGAGACGTTCGTATGTGATCAATATTTTAATCTTTTAGTGATGATGCCCTTGTGGATCTGGTTGTTGGGCAAGGAGTTCCTCGTCGGATTCGAATCGCACTCCTCGATCAAGGTTTGTTGCTTCGGAAATACAATTGCGGGAACGATACATGCTGTACGGTATAATGGATAGAAGTGAGCGGAGTGTTGCACCATATTATGGGGTGTATCATACGACTATTTGAGCTACTTCATATTTCGGTCCTTTAGGTGCCCTACCCGAAGATTGCTTCATCGCTGTGCACTCTCGTCTTTCCCCTCCTCATTGGAGTCGCCATTGCTCGCTACCGTCCCACATGGGCTGTCAAATGTCGCAAGGTATCGATTTGCTTTCATATTTCAACTCGGGATCCATCTATTCAGGTCATGCGTCCCTTCATTATCTTCGTGCTCATCTTCCTCGTTGTCTTCGGATCGCTCTCCAATCTCTACATGTTCCGCTTGATCACTATGCGATCGTTGATCGGGTACACCATTTATATCAAATATATATATTTGATACAATTTATATATTCAATTTATATGTAAATTGTATCATTTTTAAATGATAAATGAAATGCATTTCAGAGGTCTTCTACTGCCGTGGTGTGGGTTCATGTTTGGCTGCTTTGCTTCCCTGCTCACGAGGAGAAGTCCAGGTGAGCCTTCATTTCCACTTGGTTGGCACAGATGTTAATCCGGATTTTTAAAAATAGCCTTATATTAAATTCATATTTGACAGGTGACGTAACTGCGATTGCCATCGAGACGGGTATCCAGAATACGGGAGTGGCCATCCTCCTCCTCAAGTTCTCCTTCCCCGAGCCCGACAACGACATCTCCTCCCTACTGCCGGTCATCGTTGCCTGCTTCACGCCTGGTAATTTACTATTTCATTAGTAATTGTGATGATCCGAACCAGGTCCCCTCCTCGCTGGAGCCGCCGTACACATGACAGTGAAGTGGATGAAGAAGCGGAGGATGGAGCCGATGGACGAGGAGAAGTGCCCGGATACTACGACGCCCCCTCGTCCCCTCGTCTCTTCTAGCACCCATTCTGTCCCCGCCTCCCCCAAAATCGCCCTCGACCTTCCCACCACCGATTGTCCAAACACCAATCTCATGATGGTCGACATCCCACCTCGGGATCCCCAGGCATAGGACCCCAGTCCCTTGGCTCTTTTCTCAGCCGTCAATTGGTTAGCTTGATCAACCCGCATGTCTAATCAATAGCAAGATTTATCCCCTTTACTATGTATGCCTGATCTCAAAAGCATCTTTCTCGCGTTTCGCATCTTACTTTGTGCTTCTCCCTTCTACACTTTCCTTGCCTTTCTAGCTGGGTATTTTAGATAGTCTAGCTGGTGAGCCCCATTCGATTTTACATTCCCCTCTCGATATAGGCAGAGCTTGTATAATAATTACTGTTAACATACTGACGAGATAGGGCCTCTCTCCCTTCCCCACCACCAGTTTAGACGCTTTCAGAGTCGAATTAGCTGCTAAAATGCGTGTCGTTGGTTGCTACCTTTATGAAACCACGAGTAGTTTTTTTAGTTTTTCTCAAAAAGCTACCCTCCCTAGACGATCGGTGAACAGATTACTCATATTTGAAATAATTTTTATATCCCGTACTTGAGATCAAAGATCAGTTCACGCATCAAAAAGGGTATCTATCGAAAGAGTCATAAGAGGAGTATTGAAATATGTTGTTGAGGGACGTTTTGTTGCATCTCCACCGATCTGGAATTGTTGTCGAGATAGATTTGAAAGATTATCCTATTCTTACTCTATTTATCCGGTAGATTTTGTTGGTGGTGCAATAAAGCACGAGTCATTATGCGAACTGTTGTACAGTACTTACAATGGAATTCACGTGAAAATGCAATCCAGAAGATCAGGAATCAAAAGATTACGGTATAATGGAAATTTCCCTGGAATGCTCGGGTGGTATTTAGAACTGAATCAAGTTGAGATCTAACCCCGTCGTTCGACGCAGAAATACGAAAGTCTTGGATCTGAACAGGGTTTTTTTTGTCTCGGCGGGATGAATACAGTACCCTCCGGTCGGTTTCGTCCTGTGGAATCCGGAGATGAAGAACACCATCTGCTTCCATCCATAACTGGCGGGCCTCGGGACCCAGTGCCGTTATCCGGGACTGTAAGCGAGTGAAGGCCTGAAGGGAGTGATTCCTCGGAAGAAGATAAATACGAACTTCTTCACCGATGAGGCCCATTCGTACCCGGCACGGGCCATGGAAGAAGCTCAGAAAAGGAGCAAGTAAAAAGAGTGTATAGTGTGCATACCGTTGCCAAACGTTCCCGACTCTCTTATGTATACCGAGATCGCTATGAACTCTGATGACATGTGGACGCCTTTTTCATTGGATCATGTTCCGGTTTCTATAGGGCCGTCATGGCGGAACGCGATAGAAAGTTCGTATCTCTGTGTATTTTGCTGAATTTTGAACCCCTGATCACGTGCCGGCTATACTTCGGACGGTAGACTCCGCGCAGCTTTGAGAGGAAATCATAATGCGAAGAAACCTCCGTCAACACACCTCACAATCAGTTTTAAAGCTATGACTTGCGGTCTGCTCTATTTGACCAAGTGTATACTGTAGATGTCACATTTCGACAGCGTCCTACACAGAAACCCCTGGGATTTGCCATCGCTGCTAAAACGCAAAAGTATTGCTCTATATTTCTGCTGCTTCTTTGCGCTTTCGTACTGGTTGTCGGGTCATCTACACGATAAATAGTCTGGCATCTTCGAAATTGGCTAAACTGTTGCGTAAACATGGAATTTGCGAAGCTTCGAGCAAGCAGAAGCTACTCCATTTAGCAGCTCATTTTCATTTTGCAGTTCTTCCACGTTTGAAAATGATCTGCTCATGTTCGCTATATTTTTGCATGTCGCGTATTCTTACCGACCATTAATTAGTGCTTCTTGAAGGTAAAACATGGCTGACGGTCTTCTCTCGGAGGTTTCCGCTCTCCTCGGCGCCCGCCTCGCCATCAAGGCTGCCGACCAGGCCCACTTCGGTGGAAAGCAGGTTTGTTTTTATTTCCTCTCAATTAAATTGTCTCTGACGCTCAATGTTATCTAATGTGATTTTTAAAAATAAATTACTGAGCTTACATTTCAGGTTTACACCAACATCAAGCCGTCGACCTCCTCTGGCGCCGCTCCCTGCGGAGGTTCGTGTTCTCGATGTTGTTATTACCCGGGGCCGCCTTTATTCCCCACCATGGTCTCTGGGCCCCTTTCTAGGTTCCGACGACCCAGTGTCGGCTGCGCTTAACAGGGCCAAATCCATTGCCCAGAACGCCCTTGGAGGATCCGAAGGTGTTGTTTAAGACATGCGATGTTGTTCTGTCCCTCTTTGCCCGCTCTATACGTTCCTCCCTGTTGTACGTGCTGGTCGTAGCTCATAACACTCCTTTGGCATTTGAATATCCAGCAATTTTCATGCTTTATTTAGTTTGCATGGGTTCTAAAAATTGGCTTTTTCTAAATTATTATTTTACAGATGGCTCGAAGGTCCTCGGAGAAGTTGCTGCCCTTCGCAAGGAAGTCAGCAGCCTCAAGACCGACCTGGCTGGCATTCGCTCTCTCCTGGAGAAGCTGACGATCGGAGGAGCTGCCCCGGCCCCTGCCAAGGCTGCTGCCCCCGCCCCCGCCAAGGTGAGCATTTTTTTCCATTTCACTTGTGTAGCCGTTGAATATAA
Source organism: Levipalatum texanum (assembly GCA_014805385.1). NCBI lineage: Eukaryota > Metazoa > Nematoda > Chromadorea > Rhabditida > Diplogasteridae > Levipalatum > Levipalatum texanum. Next base: position 9,010 of record JACMIG010000881.1, read on the forward strand.
GATCAAAATTAATCATAAAACTACTTTAATAATTCCGTCGCACGGGTTGAGCATAGTCGTTGCCGGCATCTCAACTGACTGGCCCTTCAACCTCCCGTCCGCCCGACTACTCTTCCCTCTCCCACATCGTCGTAGTTGGAGATGGCGACTTCTCCTTCTCCCTGGCCCTTGCCCGTCTTCTTGCCCCCTTTCCTACCGTTATCACGGCTACCGTCCTCGAATCTTCCCCTTCCGAGTTCATAGCTAGATACGGTACATTGTCAACCACCACCCTCGCCGAACTGGATAATTTCCCTTCCACCCGCATTCGCTTCGCCACCGACGCCACACGTCTCCACGAGTACATGGACATCGATTGGCCCAGTGTCGATGCCCTCATTTGGAATTTTCCCCACCCCGGAGGCAAGACTAATCTTAAGGCTAGCCGGCGCCTCCTCACTGGCTTCCTTAGCAGTGCCCACCGCATTCTCTCCCCTCGTGCCGAGATCCATTTGGCTCTCGCCCTCGGACAGTCGGGCATCGTCGATCCCTCCCGCTCCCTCTTCCATTCCCTTCCCCCTCTCCACGAGAAGGATAGCTGGCAGGTCGTCTCCCTCTCCGCCACTGCCCGTTTCGCTGTCCAGCGACTGGATCCCTTTTTCCCCGAAGAGTTCCCTGGATACCGGGCTGCCGGTTACCGTAGGGGTGCCAAGGGATTCCAGAACGCCTTCGGGGCTCTTCGCTTTGTTCTGAACAAATGCCCGGCGGGGGACGATACAGGAGACCTTGCCATATTCAAGAAGAAGGAAGAAGCGCTTGGAAAACCACGAGGAATGTTCCATGCTTTCCGACCATGGCATATCCACGACATTTCCGTCGTTTTCGGAGAAGGAGCTACGATGGATGAAGGACGAGTGCAGGGGCTGGAGGAGACCCTCCGAGGGATTGTCGAGGAGTTGGCGGGGGACCTCGTAGTGGGGGGAATCGAGGAGATGGCGGAGCTGCGATCAATGGATCCGGATGGGAAGCCAAATCGGATCTACCGATTGCGATGGCAACCGGTGTCCATTCCCATAGATAAATCTGCGTGTAATGTTCTGCAGCAGCAATTGAAGGAATCCATCGCATTGTTGTTTGTTGATAGGACTCTTGAAATGTGCGTTAATACTAGATAAATTTGATTCAGTTGAACGGCATTGAAAGTTGGAATGAAATCAAAACCTTGTTTTCTTCAACGAATTTAAAGATATTATTGTCGCTACTATTTGACAATCATGGCTCTTTTTGCAGGCCGAGTCCGAAGCCGGAGATGCGGAGGAGGAGGACTTCGACCTCTTCGACTCTGACTCCGAGGATGAGGAGAAGAAGAAGATCGTCGAGGAGAGGCTGAAGGCCTACCACGAGAAGAAGGCCAAGAAGGTAATCGTTTGTCCCTAGTTTGAAGAACAAATTTTGGGAACGTGATTAGTACATACGGAGTCACTGGGCTCTTACACAATTTTGGGGATAACTTCCGTTATGATTCCATTTATCACGCGTTGAGTGCAGCTGTGGTAATCAGAGACCTGATTCATGCTCACTGTTTTAGGTCGGTCCCATCGCTAAGTCTTCCGTCATCCTGGATGTGAAGCCTTGGGATGACGAGACTAACATGAAGGAGCTGGAGGACAACGTGCGCACCATCGAACTCGACGGACTCGTCTGGGGAGGAGGGAAGCTTCTGCCTATTGGGTTCGTTCTCAAAGTAATTGATTTCTAATTGATGGTTTTTTATTGCTACAGGAATTAATCTCGTTTCTTGCAGATACGGAATCAACAAGCTGCAGATCATCTGCGTTGTTGAGGACGACAAGGTTTCCGTTGATGATCTGATCGAGAAGATTACTGTGAGTTTACGATTATTTTTGAATTGTTATTGTTATCTGGTTTCGAAGTTGTTCCGAGAAATTTTTTGATTATCTACCTTTTGCAGGATGGATTCCCGGATCACGTACAGTCTGTGGACATCCACGCCTTCAACAAGATCTAAAGCGCGGAATAGGAAGGAGAGAACGAGTGCCCGTCTGAGTGGTACCATGTCGTTATCTATGCATGTTCTTGTTCAGTTATTTTTATGGTCGAAAATGCGGCTTGTACCATCTTCCCGCTATGATAAAAAAATTTACATGCAACGAAAACAATTGATCGACTGTTTCAATCGTGTCCAGTCTTCTCTTTCAAAGAGTCTCCTTTCGCGGTGGAGGGTCTGTCTTCTTCCCTCTCCGGTTGTCGTTCGCCTCTGAACTGACGGAACTGACCTCTTCGCCATGGCCACTGCGAAGACCGTCCACATTACCTTCGACGACTTCCCCGAGTGAGTCCCTGACTATCACTTCCCGATCCCCACCTACCAGGGACCTGGACGAACTGACCATCGGAGACCTTGCGATGCTCTCTGCATTGACCCTCCTCTCCCTCGCTACTCTCTTCCTCCTCTCCCTTCTCATCGTTGCATATGTGCAGCTGAAAAATGGTAATAGATCGATACTTTTTAGAATACATATAAAGAACTACAGCGAAAATTCCCTTGCGCCTACGGCGCCAGCATTCCAAGAAGGATTCTGGTTCGGAGTCCTTCTCTGAGAAAAGCGTCGAAGGATACGACGACGAGCCGGAGAAGGTAGTTGTCGAGGTCGCGACACCGACTAATTTCGTGTTCCGGCCGGACTGTCTGTAATTTGCATACGGATCGATAGACAGTCTTGGAAATAGAGCCGCGTATGATTCTTCGCGCAAAGTCCACCCAGACAGCGTAAATACGGAGTATCGGATAACTCGTAGGGTCGCCTCCCTGCGTCCGACACGGCGTCGATCCAGCCCAAGGACAACGTCCCCACGTCGCACGCCGCCCGCAAGCTCAAGGACCGCATCGACAGCGGCCTCGTCCGCGCCCGCAACGACGACGAAACGATCAATGAAGCCGACGGTGACTGGGGTGCACCCTGCGCGTTTGAGGTACAGCTCCCTTGACGTGGATCCCGTGACTAAAGAATGTCTCAGGCCCCCAAACCTGCTGCACCCAAGGAATCGTCTGCAAAAGGCGGTGCCTCGGAGAAAAAGAAGGTATTTACTATTTAGTTATATTAAATAAAAATTCAATTTATAGTCGACGAAGACGGCGAGGGCGGCGAAGTCGAAGAAGTCGAAGAAGAAGTCGCCCGCTTAGAAGACGTCGACCACTGCAATGACGCCGCCTGCCCTGAAGGGCTTTGACATCACACGATAAATGGTCCAGATTACTGTCATCTACATACACCTTGACTCTGAATCAGTGCGCAAGACTAACGGAGATCTCGCGCACCAATGGACATGCAAATCTGCAACCTCTGATCTACCGCACGAGGAGCGGTAGATCTAAATCTGTTACTTTCCACGCCATGGGTGGCAATTCGCAATCCATGGATTCCTCCCGTCAACAATCGCCCTGCGATAGAATCCGATGACAACAGGGCCCTCTTGCACAATAGCGGGCGAGTTGTTCAGAGGGAGGAGGAGGGTGGGCCAAACGAGAGGGTAGGCGGGAGAGGCACTCTTGCGGCATCGGAGCCCATGGGAGGATGGCCGAGTGGTCTAAGGCGGTGGATTCAAGTCCCACTACTCGTAAGGGTGCGTGGGTTCGAACCCCACTCCTCTCAAATCTTTTGCTTTGTTCTTTTGCACATTTTCTAAGCTTTGCAAGTGTTTCCACTTGCCTTGTATGGCATCCCAGTCGCCATGAAAGAATTTCGTTATTTATTTGTTGCCTCACAAGAATTGGTTCATTAATGAGAAAGGATCTTCGATCATCGTGATCGGAGCGTATCGATGACCCCCCCAGACAGCTTATTCAAACTGTTTGGTGTGTGCACACTTGATAGCAAATCATCAGCCTTTTCGCACCTCTTCATCAGCCCATTTTCTTGGGACAACAAACGGCAGTCGCGGTTGGTCGGCGCTCGTCTCTCAATGCTTCTCTTTCTTATTCTCTGCCTCGTGATACTGCTGGCTATTGCCAAGTACGACGAACCCTTCGTCATGAGCTACAAGGGGGTGAGTTAATTTTATTTTGTATTGGCACTAAATCCACTTTTTCCCCTGAGGAATACGGTAACTTAGAAACTCCAGGCCTTTTTAGCTGATAGATCTTGATTTAGGAAGACCATGAATGCATGTGGCGTGGAGCTCCTCCCTTCTGCTCCCCCAACGACTGTCCCGCTGCCAACTGGAGTGTCGTCGGATTCAGCAATGGGTAATTTAAATCGTTCCGAACAGGACTCCTGCCGGCCGAAGAGATAAACATAGTAGCGAGCGTTTCTCTCATAGGAGTTTCGCGTCTCATTACTGTATTGATCTCAACGACTATTCCGTTCAGCCTCGTCCGTGACGGGGGCGTTCACGGGGAAACGGAGCCTCACTTCGGGACTCTCTGCATGACGGGAGTGAAGCAGCTGTGCTGCAGTCCCGATCCCGTGCCCGCCGAGCTTCTCACCACCGTCGATGGCAATGGGACAGTGGCTGATGGAGGAGGGGGAGGAGGAGGATCCAATGACACCACCGCCGCCATCCTCATCGACAATGCCAATTCCACCACTGGTTGATGTTTGATTAGAGGATATCGTACTGTTGTAAAAGCGGTGTGGTAGCCGTCGTCTTTTGTAAACTACTGTGGATCACCGTAATTTTCTTACGATTCACTCTACAGTTCTCCAATGCTGATCCTACTCATTTTCCCTGCTCAAGGTCGTTGTCTTCGCGATAAACCGTTGTACTATCGAAGGGCCACACATCTGAATGTTTATTATGCTCAATGCCGTAAAACCGTTGGCGGGTGCCAGAACGAATGAGTATTGGTGGGTATAAATGCCATTGCACTACTGTGAGAATAGGGTAAAGAGATAGAAAAGTAGGGTACGAGAAAAGCGCCCGGAGGCAATACACAAACATTGTGACGGAGAGTACACGTCAAAATACAACAATCAACTAATCGACGACTGAAAATGTGAAAACATAGAAACACGAGTGTATGTTGGAGAGAAAGAGAGTAAAAATCGATCTACGGAAACAGGCTCAAGCCATACTATTGATTTGAATGCAAAAGGCACACATTTGAGGTGATTGTTTTTGTTTACAAAAAAACGGCTAGACGTCGGACTATTGTGAAGTTCACAGCTTTGTGGCGGTAAGATTGGCCGTGAATAAGATACACGTAGTGACACAAATCGCTCGAATAGCAGGATACTCACCAGAAGACGAATATTGTCAGGGGAGAGGCAAGGCCAGGAGGGAACTGTCACGGGAGAGATAACGCAAGAAAATGGTTTCATCGGAGTCGCCCGTGTCATCAAAGAGTCAGAGAAAAAAGAAGATTAGTCTCATGTCGCAAGGCTCCATTATTCAACACCTAATTATTAGACGGAACCAATTGAGGCAAACGTAGAGCATTAGAAGAAGAGTGTTAGTTGTACTAACGAGAATAGATTAATCTAGGTAAAGTATTGCAGAATGGATCCAAGACTTATCGAGAATGCTGACCTAGTTCTTGGGTCGAATCATCATGGTGGACACTAGCGGGTGGATGTAGTATGGTTTCCCGCTGCTTCCGATTGCCTGACGGAACCACACCTGGTACCTGGAAAGAGATGTGTAGTTTTAAAAAAAATGAAAAATCAATATTATAGATTCGTTCCGTACCTGTACTTGCCGGTGTCGTCTCCGTACATTCCATTCAGGGCGACGTTCGTGCAGTCTTTGTGCCACCACGCACTGCAACAACACATTTCTTCTACTTTCTTTCCGTTAATTTCATGTTTTGCTTATTTTGGAAATTTGTAAACAAATGAATTTCTCATACCTTCGTTATATCGTCTGAATCGCTCAATATTGGGCTCGCCAAAAAAATATTTTTTTACTGTACATTTTTGCAACGAAAGAACGTACCCAAAATTACGTATTCCAGCACAGTTCAGGGATGGATCCTTGTCATTGTCCTTATCAGGCGTCGTGAATGGCATGCCATTGTTCATCCTGCAAAATGTCAAGTGAAACATCAGGAAAAAATATTGATTTTACTTGTAGAAATAATCTTGTTCATTGTGCAGAGTGAGGTTGCCGCCCGTGGCGGGCGAAATGTGAAGAGGGTAGTGAGTGAATGACGGGCCCAGCTGAAATGGAGTATTTTTGAATGCGAGACCAACAATTTTTAAATTTTAATTTTAAAAATTGTTTTAAAAAATAGAACATAATTGCAGGATATTTATACTCACCCCAAAGTCCCACTCTCCCCACCAGTATCCATCGGGCTGGCCGCTGCACGACTTCAGACCTACGGGACACGTGTCGCCGTGGAGCTCGATTCTAACACGTACAATTTATTTTACGAATCACGACCATCTCAGAACCTGAGCGTCGCCGGGAGGATTCCGTCTCTGCGAGCGGGAGCTGCTTGCAGAATCTGAAAATATTAGAAAAGTATTCCCTTATCATGAGTAGGGAGTGGATTTTTATCCATTACAATACTTTCCATATAAAGCGGTAGCACGAAAACGTGCCTTTTCGAGCCCGATCCAGTGGTTGTGATGGACGCTGCCGAATCCTCTCTCGAACGAGTGCCACTGCTCGTGGTGGAAACCGGGGCCCGACGCCATTCTGCAATAGTTTATAGTCAGGAACCAGTCGACCACCCTTCTCATATAATAATTTCGAGACAGAACCACATGCAAAATAGCGAAAAGTGAGGTGCACAATTTTTGCAAAGAGAAATTTTTTCTCGTAATATTATGTGAAGCATTTTTTGAACCGAGGTTAAATCCTCTCTATAATTTCCGCACCTCTGGATGACCATCCACCCTGCGTCCCTCTCCTCTCCAATCTCCATTTCGCAGTAGGCATCGAAAGCGGCGGCGGCGCCTTCTGGTTTGATGCGGTAGACGCCCGAGCCAAGACCCGAAGAGGCGTGAGCGCGACAGCTCTGAATTTAAATAATATACATGTTTAGAAACGCATTTTAAAAATAAATAAATATTAGAGTATTTGCTAGTACCTCCTTGACCTCGCTCGTCACGAGCATGTATCCTTCCTCCGCCGACGAGGGCTGCTCCGTCGTCTTCTGGGTTGTCCTGAAGATGGAATAGTTTTTTGAAAAAGAATTATTGTCGCATTGAAGATATTAGAATTAAATTAATTAATTATTGAATAGTGCCTCCTGGTCGAAGTGGTGGGTCTCTGGGTGGTGGTTGTCGTCGTTGTTGTAGTGAAAGGCATTCTCGTGGTCGGCGGAGTCGAATCGACAACCGCAACGGGGATGATCGCTTTCTCCTGCAGGGAGCAGACAATTATCCGAATATTCATGGACACTTCAATTCACGGCAATTCCAATGGAACGGGAGAGCATGCTGGTATGGCACACACTAAAATAGGTGGGGTATCCAAGAGAGCGTCATTATGACGCTCTTTCTCTGTTCTCACATCACACCGCAACGGCGCACTCTTACATAGCGGTTAGTCTGCAGCTTCTTGTAGAATTCTTCGAGAGACTCATGGCGCGAGGAGATCGGCACAACGATCACCTTCTAATGTGTTAGACAGCTACCGTAGTCAGTAAAATTAATAATGCATATTATTGGATCAATGAAGTAATCTCTCGCACCCCTTCGAGGGAGGGCTTCTTGGTGGTCGTCGTGACGTCGTCCCTCGGGAGAGGCAATCTATGTGGCTCCCGGTATTCTCCACGATGGACTGCAACAATGCAGAGAGCATATATGAACGGATCAATACGAAAAAAAACGGTGATAAAATATTCTTGCAATTATTTCTTCAATATCCGAAAAGTAACCTTCCGGGTCGTCGTTAACAGGTGGTGGTGGAATGTCGACGTCCTCAGAGCTAGCAATCGCATCGTCTCCTGCAGTAAAATACTCGGTCCCATTACTGCCGAGAATTTCGAACCCGCTGGGATAGCATTTTGTTAGGGGAACCATTTAGAAGACAGGGTATAACAATTTGACATCAAAGCATCTCCAGCATGCCGATATCATAACTAGGAAAGATCTTAGGATCAGAGAGCAATAAGAGGGATGGTGTTAGAACATTCGAGAAGAGGGAAGGCGGGCAAACCAGATTGATAGGCTGGGGGCCTGGTCGAGTGGGGGACAGAGCTCTCGTCAGCGACCACATCCGCAGTCTTCGCGCTCGAGCTACTGCTGGAAAGACATAATTAACTAATCTATGAAGTCACTAATCGATATTAATTATTAATAGATTTAATTTATTGAGGAAGACAACTTCTAAATCTAAAATGCTGCGATAACCCATCTCTTTCGCTACACGAACATCTCATGAAGATGAATATTTCATTGCCAAAAGTACGAATTGCGAATGAATTGGACTGGAAGGCATGGGTTCACCGATAAATGAGATGTCGCAGGATAACTGTCGCAACGGCGAAGTTACCCCATGTGTTAATTGCAGTAGAGTTATGTAATCCCACCCCTCGCTCCTATGTACCAGTGCAGTGCATAAAAGGATAGAAAATTGGAACTTATTTCCCGGTATCTCCCGCTTTTTTTTTCGGAAGGATACAATATGCGATACCTATGAGATGAGACGCCATCTCATTTATGCACTGAAACTAAGACAGAGGAATCCGCCCCTCTCTACGGTCTTTATCCTGTCGGACGAAAGATAAAGACAATGTTGTACCTGATAACGAGAGCAGCGATGAGTGCGCAGACGAGGAAGAGGAAGATGACGAGAGCGGCGATGACGCAGATCGAGCGCTTGCGCCTGCAAGACAGCATTCCAATCAATAATCATCATAAAATAAAATAGATTATAATTATTCGAAAAAAACCATCATACTTCATAATAAATATCTGAACATGCTTGCAGTAGTCTTTCTTATGGGTCTTCATCTCGATCAGAGGATAGAATGATACAATTTAGAAAATGCTGCTGGAAGCACAGCAGATAGCCAACGAGTAGAGAAGGTAGTTAGTAATAACTCTCGTCCGGCGGCAGAGGATGAGTAGTAGCAGCTGGGGGGAACCTGACCAGGACTCCCGAGCCGTCGAGCAAAGGCCTCCCCCCTCTTGACCTGTCTGCTCCCTCTACCCTCCCTCGCCTCTCTCGGCTACCGATGCTTTCGCCTGTTGTTTCGGCTCTATTGGCAGGGTCGCTCGCTGCTCACTCGCCAGCTTTCACGCATTTCCGCACGCAAGAATAACTATTGGACGCTGAGATGACCACTTTGGTGAATGCGTCGGAATTATAAATCTACAATGGCTTGAGAGAAAAACAGCATCATTCCCACCCATGTTGGTGCGGAGAGGATAAAACGCTATTTTATCAGAGGAAATAAGATGTACCTTGTAGAGAATGCCGATTTCTTCAGGCGTGTCTCAGCCGCGATGCACGGGTCGAGCTCACTGGAGTCCAGAGCACCTAGAAATACCATTTTCATCAATTTCAATTATCAATTAATTCCGGTTGATCTAAATACAGTGCTAAAATCATACCGGGGTGGTAGTGGGATTTGTAGGCCTGCATTCTGCTGGCGGCCTGTGTGGAAAGGAGTCACTCACTGGTCGCTCGACTCGCCTGCCGCGAGCAATTCCTACAATCGCACACGTGAACATGGCCGTAGATAAAGCATGAGAGCGGCAAAATAAAAATGCACGATGTCGTAAAAGAGGATGAGGATGAGAGAAAGAAGCTGCTTGAACGAGCTGGGCAGGATACATGGATGGGTGAATGCCATTGAAGGAAAATGGTTTATTTACTCAAAGACTGCTGCCCTAGGAAGTCCAAGGATCCTAACTACAGATGTCCGCCTCTCCCATAGATGTTCTCTTCTCCATTGACAAATGGGAAGGAGCTATCCCAATGCGGCCTCGCAATTGCCTCCGCTTGTCGGCCCGTCAACTGATTTCAGCTGCGTTAAATGGTCCAAAAGAGGAAAACGAGCAGCGCTCTGCGAAGGAAGTAAGAAAGTTATAACATGCGGAGAGCATTAAAACTAACGTGGAACATAAAGAAGACACGCACAGACAGCCACATTATCATCTATCAGATGCACACGAAGGTTCTAGACCTATGGGATTCGAGGCGGTGGCTATTACAGGTGAAAATATTGCCGTAAAGGCAAAATAAACTCAATTTTAGACCAAACTAGAAACAAATTTTGAGTGCTTTAAATTCGCGCCGAACGGTTTTTACATGCAGTTCGTACGGTTCGTACGGTTTCGTACCGAGTAATCAGGCGGGCGCGAACTGTTCGGCAGGTCACACTGTATATTACTGCCGGTGTTGAGGTACAGTAATTGTCAAAAGTGAGTCAGTTGTAATGGCTTGTGTCGGGGAAGTCTTTCTACTTCCCTTATTGGCAGTTTGACACGGTTTCCTCTTTCTCGACTCGCGGGAGCACTTTCACTCTGAGCGAGGAGCGTTTTTGTAGGAGCGGCGGGGGCGCTGAAGATGGTACCTCTAACCCACTCCCCAATTTTCGCGCCCTCTCCATTACGTGATGATTGTTATGGTGAAACTCGAAGCCGCCCGTCAGGAGGTCGATCAGGCCCTCGATTCAACATGAGAGAGGAAGGGGGCAGAGAGAGACTCGAATTTCGAACGGGGTGCCGCGCCTTGAAACATTCCCGTCAGATCAATCATACGGTGCTCATTGAGGACTGACGGGAGGATGACACCTCGAAGGGAGGAAGGGAGGAGGGGACTAGAAAACCCCCAGCAACTAAAAGAGGTTCACAAGTCGAAGGGGCGAGAATGAGATTCAAAGTGACCGCGGCGTATAATAGAAAGGGGGCGGGGGGGAGGTGAGCAAGTGGTGTTCATGCGAGTTCTCGGGGCGATGACAAAAAAGAGTCACAAGCGAACTGACTCACCGAGATTCAGCAGGTGTTTCATGATAAATGAATCCGGGCAAGCCTCCGGGAGGACGGAGTGGGATCAAGTTGGCAAGAACTATGTATGCCCCCACGGCGGAACCAGTGTAACAAACAGAAAGCAACGGGGGACCACATCTAGGATTGTAGGTGTCGGCGATCGATACGCTGATCAAGAGCAGATGTAGTAAAAGGGAAGGAGATGGAAGGGGAAGTGGGTAAACTGGGAGAGAGCGAGAGAGGAGTGCCGGAGATTCACACTCAGAGACAGTCGAGATCTGATTTCAACGGGATGAGACTTATTGTCGAGAACCAAAAAAGCTATTCCCCCCTCTTTTTATCGCACTCTATCTCCATCTGACTGGTATTGTTGGGCACCCGGAGCGTTCTAATCATCAAGCCTGGACATGGCAAATGACGGACTGCGCGCGCTTGATCTACATCTTCAAGCCCTATTTCATGACCAGTTGACATGAAACGGGGATTGAATCGAGAGCGCGCAAAGTTCGTCATTTACGTTGTCAGGGCGTGGGAATTCAAAAGCTCCGGGTGCCCGACAACATGAAACATTGGATAAAAGAAGACGAAGCTTGGTTCTTGACAATGGCTTGACCACTCCTAAATAATAATTTTCGATGACGCGGGAAGAATTACTCCGTACCAATTACATTCTGCGCCATAATCCGAACATAAACACATCTTTCCATAAGAGAAGGCGGGAAGAGAGGGGACCTCCAACCATGGGGCTACTTCAAAATAGAGAAATGAGTGATGGAGGAACTCCCTTTACAAGAGAAAGAGCGTGAAGACAGAGGGCGGCCGCTGCTCTTGAGGACCGGATAGCGAGCGTGAAGTAATGCATTTAATGCTTTACCCCCTCCCCTCCTCTCCTCTCCTCCTCCTCTCTGCTATCAAATAAACGTCCGTTCCTATTAGGGCGGTGCGCGCTGAGAGAACGCCCAGCTTGTTTGCGTGACCCGCAGTAAATACCTGCGGAATTATCACTACGGAATAAACGCTCAGCGCCCTTTGGCAAACACACTGGTTATGAATCTGAACGCCGCCCATTCACTCATCGACGTGCGAAAAGGCATTGATTTACTATTGTCGGCGGAATGATCGTTCCGGACAATACGCGCATCGCCCTTCTAAATTACCCGCAGTATCGCAGTAGATCAATGCCTCCGAGGGGTCAATGGGCGGTGTTTCGACTGGTAAACAGCGTACGTAGCCAGAGGGCGAAGAGCGTATTCTCCGGAACATTAATTCCGCCGACAATAAATATCAGCAGACTCCAAGATATCACCGAGATCAGTGGGAAGAACAGCAGTCGATCTTTCTTTCTTTCCCCTCCTCCGAGTACCTCGACCCGCGTTGTCAGTCCCCGAATGACTGATCGGCCGCTCTTCTTTCTGCTGCCTTCGCCGTGGACTGATAATTAATGACTCTCTGCCCCGCAGAAACGGAGAAACGGGGATCGAGGTGTTATCTTATACACCCCGACTTTATTTACTGCGAGAAAAAGGGACTGGACATTGGCTCGCTAAATATCGATACTTTGCCCCTTGGGATCTAACCTTTTTACTATCTCTATCCAATGTTTTGTACAGCTGGAGATAAACCATGTGGAAACATCTAGTATAAAAAAGCCTTGTCGTCGAGCATCCGATAACCGGCATGAAATTCGACTCTCTTGGGTGCTCGACAATATGCAGAACCCTTGTCTAACAAGAATTTGGTCTTCAAAACGATCACTTGCTTCTCGTTTAGTTCATGGTGTGTATCCCCCTAGTGGAAATCCGAGATGCATTAGGGCCTGGGACAATGAAATGAGACGAGAGGAAGGGGCACACCTGGTCAGGTGAAGGAGATCCTCCCCCCGCCCGCCAGGGAAGAATGTTGAAAAAGAGCGGCCGGTGGAAATCTGATGAGGACGACGAAGACTGCATGAGCAACAAGGAATAATGGAGAAGGGGAGAAGATGAGAGGGAATGGGGGATGGATAGACTGAAAATATTTACCATTCGAGAAGTTCAGTGGACTTATGTAGAAAAATAGGTTTGATTTAGGCGACGGTGTGAAGATGCATTTTCAAAGTCTCAAGAAGCCTTTTGGATTACAACGAGATGTCCATGGAGAAAACAGGCCTTCCGTAATGAAATACAAGAAGGACTTCGACAATAAAAGATGTACCGCGGAACTAAATAGTCCTACCTCGAAAAAGAACTTCCGGAAGGACAGAGAGGGCAAGCAGAGCATGAACCACTGGCCATCTCCACTCACGGGGAGAGAAATCGAGAGAGTGAGAAATCGTGGTCATTGGCCACTGAGCGAGAAGACCACGGGGGTGAATGCAAGAAATAAACAGCCAGCTGCAACATGTGTAGAGGGCTTACACACATGGTTTGGAATAGTGAACCCCCTGCAAAAAGACGAGGGAATAAAGTCTAAATCGGACTGGTAGCTTATATTGTCGGGCTCCCGGAGCATTCTAATTCCTACGCCCGGGCAAAACCAATGACGAACCGCGCGGGCTTTTGATGGACCTCTTCGAGCCCCGTTTTATGGCCTCACAAGGGACATGAAACGATGCTCGAATAGGTAGAGCAAAGTGCGCGCAGTGTCCAGGCGCGGGAATTAGAACGCTCCGGATGCCCGACAATATTCGTGAAACACCCGCCGCTATTTGTCGCGATCCAACTCAACAGCTGTGTATCAAAGACGAAGAGCCTTTGGTCATTAGACAGAGCCCATTACGAGGGGAAGATCGCTGTCTGGACACTCCTGGAGTTCCGTGATCTTTCTCTCACTCTGATTGTGAGGGTCGATGGAAGGGAGCAGAAGTTGCCATGCATTTAGCGCTGATTTACGACGCCTGAAGACACGGAAGATTGCACGGGAAAGATAAGCTCATCTCTTGAGAAGCGATATAAAACATCTTTTAGAAAGCCGGATAATTTATGCGTTTTGAATTGTCTGTAAATATTAGGCTGATATATATTCAAAACTTGATTTTTGAATTCTTGACTCAAGGGAAGCCGGCACTGTCATCGTCTCCATTGGCCTCCCGTTCCTTCGCGGCGTCCGATGGTTGTCTGAAAAAAGACAAACTTCTTATTGTTCGAATATTGTCGAGAACCCCAAAACCTTCTCAGTTTACGTTCTACGATCGGCCAATCCAATACAATAAAAGAAGTCATATTGTCGAAAACCAAGTGCTTTCTATCTTTCGGGAAGAATTGGCCATCTATGGGCTCTCGACAATTGTCTCGTCATGGGGGATACCTCCGATTAATTGCAGTCCGCCTGTACCGCTTGTACCTCGAAGGCAGTCCGACCCACGACTGGCCAAGAGTCGCAGCGATGCTGTAAACACTGATATTCGAATATTGTCGAGAACATACTATCTATGATCAACTTCTTACTGAATGGGTGTCGGCAAGATACTTAAAAATGAAAATTTATCTTAAATTTTGATATTTATTTATATGATCCCAAATAAAAAGTCTGCAAGGCGACTATTTTCTAAAATGCAGAATTTTTAGCACGAATCGGATGGTCGCTAAACGTAGTAATGCTGGATTTTGAGAAACATTCTTCGGACAGAAATGGCTATTCGTGGGCTTTGGACTATTGGCGCGTGGCGGGGGGATACCTCGGATTAATATCTGTCGCAGAGCTGCCCATCGAAGGCAATCCGACCCACGACTGTAGGAAACGAGTCCGGAATCCCGTGACGTCACCCGTCGGTTGGAGAGGAACCGGAGAAGGGCGGACCTCGTCCTCGGGAACCGATGACTGCCTGTAGATATTGTCGACGGAAATAACCATACGGAATGAACGCTGGTCTGCCTCCTTGCTAAACGCAGTAGAATGGTGTAATCACACACATGCACTCCAGAAAGATGACACTAGTCAGATATTGTGAGCGGTTCTCGAATCGTTCGCTCAAAGGGAGCGAATCGCATGACAGGAGAGAAGATTACGCCATTTTTACTGCGTTTAGCAATGAGGGCGACCAGCGTACATTCCGTACGGCTAATTCCGTCGACTACAATGTTTCGAATATTGCCTTTCTTGATCGGAGCGATAAAGATAAAGATAAATATTGTCGAGAACCTACCGTCAATAATCCAAAAAGCCAAAAAATCATTTGAGTTGTGGGATACCTCCGATGTTCCATAGGACGCTTGCATCGTACAGAGACTCCGACCGACACGGCGGTGCTGTAGACACAGATCTTCGAGCATTGTCGAGAACGTACTTTTGGTTCGCACCACAAAACTTGTAAATCGTTCCGCGCGACACTGAAGTTCCTACCTGTGAACTAAAATTTGGAGTGCATCGAGTTCGCTTGGGCACGGTTTATAGAGGCGTGCTCAAGCGATTTCGATGTGTTCCAATTTTTGTGTTCGCAGGTAGGAAACGCTAACGACAGTATGCGCGCGGAATGATTTACAAGTTCTGTGGTGCGAACCAATATCTATCACGCAATCCACGTAAATGTAGACCACCGGAGGACCAGTCTTGATAGCAGTGTGTGGGGGTCCCGGAATGTATGTCATATTTTGGACCCATATAAGTGATGAAAATCGCACCATAGTTTTTTCGGCCTCATTGGTTGGTACGGTAGATACATGCGTCGAAAGGTCAAAAAGTGCCGATTTGAGTTCGCGAACTTTTACAAATTATATCTTTTTCTCTATGCTAGGCACAATTATGCCCTTTTGCATGAGTGATGCCACCATGTTCTAAAATGTTATGATGCATAGCAGGCAGACTGTAGTCAGTCATTTGTATCAGAATAAAATAAAAATGTAAAAAAATTTTTTCGTTTTTTGACGAAATCGGGAATAATTCTCAGGGATGAAAGAGCGGGGCCAGCGGAGCAGTCAGAAAAGAACCGCCTTGGTTTTCTGGTCATAGCACCACATTCCGCCGATTTTACAAAATCGCTTTTAACCATGGGAAAAATCGACGAACGCTGAAAAACATGGATTTTTATCAAAATCGTGCATATAGAGAGATTTGTATCTCTAGGGGTGATTTTGTGAGGCCAGAAATAAAAAGTGAAAAATACTTTCCCTAAAACGCTCTTTCACTTCCACACTTGAAACCTGGGTTTTCAGCCGATTTTTTCCTCGGCGATTTCGCCACCATGATACGGGTATCATGGTCCAAAATCGACCATGATACCCGTATCATGGTCCAAAATAGATGGAAAAATTTTTTTTTCGTAATTGACCAAAAACGCCTCTAAACATCAATCCATGACCATTTGAACACTTTTCGGTCTGTATCACGGAAGTTCATTTTTACCGATTTGGAACCATGATACCCGTATCATGGTCCAATTCGCTGAGGAAAAAATCGGCTGAAAACCCAGGTTTCAAGTGTGGAAGTGAAAGAGCG